>JAGKTI010036811.1:0-11012 GCA_018397915.1 Birgus latro
TAATGAAAATCAGTAATGCTGGTTACTGTTACGTTGCATTATATACCCCAAAGGAAGAACAAGGAACCTCTCAACAAGCAGGTGAGTGCACATAAAATAATAAAGTAAATGAGTCTGTTTTTTTCCCTTAACCTTTATTTGTGCCACTGTTTTTTACTGTATCAATATCCACCTAATGGAGTTAGTTTTTAGAGTTAACCAACCAAGTGTTAGTTTGAACAATTCAGGGGAAGAATATACAGTATTGTAATGAAAATCGGTAACATTGGTTACTGTTACGTTGCATTATATACCCCTAAGGAAGAACAAGAAACCTCTCAACAAGCTTGTGAGTGCACGTAAAATAACAATAAAGTAAATATGTGTTTTTTTTCCCCCTCAACCTTTATTTGTGCCACGATTTTTTACTGTATCAATATTCACCAAATGAAGAGTTTACTGTTCATCCTTAAGAGTTTGCTGTTTAAGTGTTGCCTTAAAATGTTTTTTCTGTGTACGGTAGATTTTAGGCTGCTTTGCATGCATGTGTATTTATGCTAATAATTTTCCTAAAGTTACGATCCAGACCAAGTTCTTCCCATCCAACAAGACCGTGATTGTGTGATCGCTGTGATAAGACGTGTAATGGCCATAACAGAAGGATACTTTGTCCGCTGGTTCAACAGCAGGAGCCAGGCGGGTGTGAGCATCTCTACCAGGACAATCAAGAACGAAGCAATTAGGATATACCAAGCAGTTTGCCGCAAGAAAAATATAAACCTGCCACCCGTGTTCAGAGCTTCGTCAGGGTGGCTCTTCAGGTTTAAGAAAAGGTGCGAGGTGAGGTGAGCCGCATACCATGGTAAGGCTGCATCTGCTGACGTTGATGCGACTGCAAGGTTTCCAGAGGAGGCACGCAAGATTATTGAGGAGGGTGGGTATTCATGGCACCAGGTGTATAATTGTGATGAAACAGGTTTATTCTGGAAGCAGTCAGCAAGATTCACATATGTGATGAAGGGACAGAGACAAGGAGTCGGCATGAAGATGAATAGAGAGAGGCTGAGTGTCTGTCTTACCTGCAATGCTTCTGGCTCACACAAGATGAAGCCACTAATAATTCACAAGTTCCATAAACCACAGCCCTACCGACACTGTAACATGAACAACCTAAACGTTTACTGGGAGGTCACACCGAGAGGCTGCATGGTGAAGAGTTAGTCACACAAGTGGTTTGACCGGTACTTCCTTCCCAATGCACAGATGCACTGCAGGAAAATGAATCTGGCATTTAAGGTTGTCCTTTTTATGGATAATGCAAGGTAACATTACAGATATCTTGTCGACCGTCACTCAGACCTCCAGGTTGTTTTCTTACCACCCAACACAACTTCAAAACTCCAACCACTAGACCAAGAGATCATCGCCAATGTTAAGAATACAGTATGTTCTACTCTATGGTGCATGCCAGACTCAGGAAAGAGACAAGTGACAGTGGAATTTTGCAGCAGATTCAAGAGGAGGAGGAAGATTCTGACAGCAGTGACGACCAACACCGCACACCCGCAGCCAGAATAATCACAAACTAGTCTAGAGGAGCCCAGACCGGGCCCGTCCTCAAGGCCAGACCAGCCTCCTAGCATAACTACACCCCAACCACCACCTGCCCATTTTCGACCTGGCAAGATAGTAAGTCAGTTTTGGAAGGACTTCAACATAAAAAATGCTGTGGATATCATGGTCGAATGCAGGAAAAAAATTTCCCCAGCCACTATAACACATGGGTGGAAGAAACTTTTCCCTCACCTGACTATGGAAGGTGAGCGGTAGAGGGAAGATGACACTCTGGCAGCAACTGTGGAAGCGATCAGACACACAAGCTTAAACATAGCAGAGGTGGACGAAACGGCTGCAAGACAACACTTGACACACTACGACCTAGACTCAGGTGTGGTTGACATAACAGAGGAAGAGATGAACTCTGGTGAAGACAATGAAAAGCCAGAGCACACTGCACAGGAGAAGATGACCACCCACAAATTGTCCCACAGTCTGTCCACCATAACCGACATGGCAACAACCTTCGAGACATACACCGGGAGTATGCCTGAGGCTACCCAGATCCTACCCACCTTGAATGATCTGAAGTCTCAATTGATGGCAGTCTACAACAGAAACCTACTGGAGCAGAGACAAGCCAGGATCACACGTTTTATTAATGTGACAGAGAATGTGGTTGCTATTATGCAAGACTCAGACGTGACAGGAGAGGAGGATGAAGGAGAAGAAGTGGACAGAGAGGAAGTGGAGTTGCTGGAGCCTGAATTCGACTTCGAGGGCTTCGGCTTAGGTGACAGGGCTTCCCCAGAGAGGCCCATGTCACCCAGTAACTAGCCCATCTACCCTCAACACACCTTCACCTGCCACTCATGCCAATGTTTACTTTATTTCTGGTAAAGATTTTTGGTGTTCCAGCTCTTTATAACAGTTCTAATGTCATTTCAAGTATATGTTTATTGTGTTATGCTGTATAAGCAACTGGTAAACACTCCATATTTAATTTTGGGTAGGACCTGTTTGGTGTTATATGACTCTTGATATGGTAAGGTAGCTGTCCCACTGGAACGCCCATCTATTTTTCCCATTGATTCTTAAATTCACACCTCGTCGTTTGACGTTTCGCGACGTTTTGGCGGAACATCAAAACAGCAAAAAATGAGGACTTACTGTAAATATATATATATATATATATCTATATCTATATCTATACCTATACAAATATATGTACAGTATATATATATATGTATATATTTAAAGTATGGCAGAGAACTAGAAGGGAAGAAGACTGAAGACAATATAATGAAAAAAAGACAGAAGTGGCCAAAGCGAAGAGGGTGGCATGGGAAAGTTGGAGTAGAGACCCGGAGAGTGCATAAGGACGGGCAAAAATGTGTAAAATTGCAAGACAGATGAGGAAGGAGAGGAAAGATGTGGTGGGAGCTAAATTTGTAAAGGATGAAAATGGGGAAATAAAAACCGATGAGGCAGAAATACTGGAAAGGTGGAAGAGGTACTTTGAGGAACTGTTAAATGAAGAAAATAATTATGAGACAGAAGAGATGAGAAAAGTTGAAGGGCCAGTTGCAATGATAACAGAAGCTGAAGTGGAGATAGTCTTAAAGGAAATGAAGTCCGGGAAAGCTCCAGGCCCAACAGGTATAACAGCTGATCTGATAAAAAAGGCTGGAAGTACTGGTGTAAAAGAATTGACAAAGATTTTTAATAACATCTTAGTAGGAGGACAGCCACCTGAGGACTGGAGAGATAGCTGGACAACGCCAATTTATAAAGGCAAAGGAGATGCCCTTCTGTGTGGAAAGTACCGAGGAGCCAGACTGTTGAAGCATGGAATGAAGATATTCAAAAAGGTGCTGGAAGGAAGGCTGAAGCAGATAATGAGGATAGATAACCGACAGTTTGGATTTTGTGCAAGTAAATCCACAAGAGATGCAATATTCATCATGAGACGATTGCAGGAAAAGTTTCAACACAGGAGGAAATGCTTGTACCATGTGTTTGTGGAATTGGAAAAGGCTTTTGACAGAGTACCAAGGAGAGTTACAGAGTAGGCCTTGAGAAGACAGAATGTGCCTGAGAGACTCACAGCAGCTGTCATGTCTCTCTATATTGATACAAGATCAAAAGTAAAGACAATAGCAGGAACATCAGGAAATTTTGGAATAGGAGTTGGAGTACATCAAAGGTCAGCACTCAGTCCATTGCTGTTTAACATAGTAATGGAGGAGGCAACACAGGAATGTTGGGAGGGAAGGCCCATGGGAATTGCTGTATGCTGATGACCTAGTGCTGACAGTGGAGACTAAGGAAAAAGTGGTGGAAATGCTTAATAGATGGAAAAATGGAATGGAAAAGAGGGGAATGAAAATAAATATGGATATGACAAAGGTAATGGTGACAGGCAAGAAACCAGTAGAAAGAATTCAGTCAGGAAAATGGCCATGTGGATGCTGTGGCAGAAGAGTAGGAGTGAACTCAGTGTTGTGCACGGAGTGTAATAAGTGGTGCCATAGAAGGTGTTCAGGTCTGCAGAATTTGAGGAGTGCAAAACTTCCGCTGCCCAGTCTGCATAAGAAGAGAGGCGGAGGGAGATGAAGCAAAGGATGCGCTAGAGGTGAATGGGGGCACACTACAAGAAGTGCAGCAGTTCTGCTATCTAGGAGATATATTGGACTGCGAAGCAGGAGTGGCGAGATCAGTCAGAACAAGAGTGGCAGCAGCATGGTTAAAGTGGAAGGAAATAGCTAGCCTACTGGTCAACAAACACATACCACTGAGACACAGAAGTAAAATATATGAGGCCTGCAGTAGACCAGTATTGATATATGATGCTGAAACATGGGCTTTGACAGATAGACTGATGAATGTTCTGAGGAATACTGATCGTAGAATGTAAAGATACATGGAGGGAGTGAGATGGGAGGACAGAGTTTTGAGTGAGGAGGTAGCCAGAAGATGCGGGGTGAAGGATCTCTATATCATCTTGAGGCAGAAGCGGCTTAGATGGTTTGGTCACGTGAGGAGGAATGAGGAAGGGAGCTGTGTGAGAATAGAAGAGGAACTGGAAGTGGTGGGACGTCGACCACCAGGAAGACCTAGGAAGACATGGAAAAGTGTTGTAACGCAAGATATGGAAAGACTGGGTATTGGAGAAGATTTAATCCAGAATAGGAAGGAGTGGAAAAAAGCCATCGCAGGTCCAACCTCAGTTTGAATGTGGGAACAGAAGGACAAAAAACGAAAATGATGATGATGATGATGACGTATATATATACTGTAATCCCTCTAATATCCGGACGTCCAACAACCGGACATACTCACTAACCGGACATTCTGGGCTGCCCAACCCCCAAAATGAAAAAAAATCCCGAAAAAATTTATTAATTTTCGATTTTTTGGGATTGCGTCAGTTTGAATTTCCCGCGCGCGCCGATCCCCTCTGTTTACACTCGTGACGCCACTATCGGTCGCCATTACCCACTCCCCTCCTCCCTCGTGAACAACTCCGAAAATGGCGGCCGAAGTGATTGCTTTTGTGGTGATACCCTACCTCCTACAGTGCTTGATACTGCTCTTCACCTTCTTCATCATGTGTGTGATGATGGCCCCGCCTCCTGAGAAGAGGAAAAGAGTGGTTCTGACTCTGGAGAAGAAGAGGCAGATATTGGACAAGGTGGACGCCGGCTGGTCAACAGGGCGCATCTTACGTGAGTTCAACCTCCCTCGCTCCACCTTGTTTGATATCAAGAAGTCCCGAGACAAACTACAGCAGTACACGACTGATTTCGCATCAAAGACCAGACGAAACGTGCAGAGGAAGGTGATGTTTACTCCTAAGTATGCAGACATCGACCGCTCCACGTTGATTTCGTATCGACAACAACGTGCTGCTGGTGTGTTGGTACGTGGAACGGAGCTGAAAGCTGCTGCTGAGAAGTTCACAAGGCTCCATGGATCGTCACTAGACCACACGGGAATTTACTGTTGTGTACAGTGCAGTGAAGTGATGTTATTCCAGTTATAAAAAAAAACCTTGGTGAAAGTGTTGCTGAGAAGTGCTGGTGATTCTCAAGTGGAAAGGTGTGTCAGGTGCAACGTCTTCCTGTCAGAGACTGAGATGATAGAGTGGGTTATTACATCAGGAGCGCCGCTTTTTGTTCGTAAGTACCCTAACTTCATGCCTAACCTGTTTTCATCATGCTGTACATGTGTTAAAAATTACCGAAAATGTTAATCATAATTTCCTGCTTGCTATTTAATTTTTCCATGCATGGCTCTTAGGTAAAACAGCTAGAAAAAAGGTTGAAGCAGTTAATTTCATGTCCGGTCCTAACCTAACCTAACCTATGGTTACCATAAAGATTTTCATGCCTAACCTGTTTTCATGATGCTGTTAATGTGTCAAGAAGTTACCCTAAATGTTAATCATAATTTCCTGCTTGCAATTTAATTTATCCATGCATGGTTCTTAAGTAAAACAGCTAGAAAAAAGCTTGAAGCAGTTAATTTCATGTCCGGTCCTAACCTAACCTAACCTATGGTTACCATAAAGATTTTCATGCCTAACCTGTTTTCATGATGCTGTTAATGTGTTAAGATGTTACCCTAAATGTTAATCATAATTTCCTGCTTGGAATTTAATTTTTCCATGCATGGTTCTTAAGTAAAACAGCTAGAAAAAAGGTTGAAGCAGTGAATTTCATGTCCGGTCCTAACCTAACATTGTGTTAATCATAATTTCCTGCTTTTAATTTAATTCTTTCATACATGGTTATTAAGTGCACAAGCTATGAAAAAGGTTGAAGCAGTGAATTTCATGTCCGGTCATAACCTAACCTAACATAACCAAATCTAACCTAACCATTTTTCTGGTAGCAATTAACATCATTTACTGTATTTGATGCTTTGTACCCAATAATTTAGTGCATAAAATGTGAGAAAAGATGATTTCCATGTCCGATACTTACTTATACTATGCTGGCAAGTTCTGAGCTCCTATGACTCACTCACCCCTAAATCATCATTTTTTGGTTAAAATTCAATAAATTCATGCTATGTATGCATTATTTATGTGAAAAGGGACCTAAATAAGTGCTATACATGTCCACTAGGGAGGTAGGAAGGTAGTTTTCTGATTTAGGTTAGGTTAGGTTAGGTTAGGGTCATGAAAAACCAGTGCTGGAGCTTCAGGACCAATATCCGGACAAAACCAATATCCGGACATACCTTTGGCTCTATTACGTCGGATATTGGAGGGATTATTGTATATATATATGTACATATATACAGGGTGATTCTCGAGTTTCTTCGGAAACTCTGGGAAATGCACGCTTACGCAATTCTAAGCAAGTATAGGTGTTTAACCCCTACACCGCGGGGTTGCCAGAGGCATTCCAGGCCGTTCCTGCGGGGATATTCGTGCTCCGAGTGCCTTTTTAAAAATAATTGCCAAAAATCAGTTATTAGTCCGAGAATATTATAATTACATATGCTTATGGCACATACCTTCAGCTATCTCCTGGGATGCTTTTTTTAGCACTCATCGACTACCGTAGGACTTGTGGAGACTTCTGAAGTTGGGTAACTAAGTCTCCACTTTACACTTCCCGACATCTCCTAATCTGAATACCACTGCCAGATATTATCACTAGAAACACTGTTCAATGATTTCCAAGTAGTTTGGAATCCATACTAAAAAAAAAAAACACTGAGAAAACAATGTAAAATACGAGCACCTACGAGCCTCCCACTCGCGCTAATTCGCCACTGGTATTCTGTCACTTCTTACTCATATACACACTCACACTTTATTATTTCTAGTACTTTATTACACTTATATATATCTACAATCCTTTACCGCTTCCCACACAATATTTAGTAGGGGTAAAGGCCACAAGGCCTTTTATAATAGGCACAAAAGCGGCACAAATGGAGTAGCGTCATTTCATCGTGAAGGACGAGAGCAAACTGACTGTATCTCAGCAGCCAAGAGATGACAATGTCAGCTGCTAATGTATATGCTAAGAAATAAGTCATAGGAAATCTAGACAATACATAATAAATTAGGTAGTTCCAGGTGAATATAAATATCACACAGGCTTCTCCATTCCTTTCTTATATACATTTATATTATGAGAGCACCTCATACGGCATATTTCACGGGGAAAAAAAGCAGGGGAAATTAGCGAACGAGTGCAGGTTGGATGTTGCCAAGTGATAATTAGCCAATTCCAGGTGTATGGCACTATCAATTACCTTATTTTATATATATATACATATTATTTTGTATAAGAATAGGGCATAGGTCTCATTTCAACAGTGGAAAAATCCGGGGAAGATTTACTTAGCGCAGAGCGGCTGAGCAGACGACACGAGAGGGTAATGGAGGGAAGGTAGGGAAGGGAGTCTAGAATGGGGGAAAATGGCTAAATTGTCAACAATGGATGGGAGTACTGATGACATCAGCAGCTCTGACTATTGTTGGATATTGGCAGTGCTGATACAAGTCACCACCTGAAAGCCCGGGGGAATTAAAAATAACACAGAGTCACTCAAGTGACGCACCGTGGTATATTCCATTGCACCCGACAGTCACGAAAGTAATGACCCGCGGTTAAGGGGTCAATATAATGGTTTACAAGTGGGGAAATTTTAAAACCTGACAGATGTGAATGGGAGGCGGAGAGGCTAGTGGCGGCCTTGCTGTGTTGCCAAGTTACTCAATTTTCTTTTAAATTTTACACGTTGTTCTCATTCTGAATGACACTATTCTTTCATTAGTCGTCAGGTAAGTAATTGTTCTACATAGAAAAGTATGTCACTTTAAAGTGACAAATTCTACCATTGAAGGAGTAAACGTGGCAAAGATGCCATACCAGTACCTCAGAGCTCAGACTGACAGTTCCCGCCAAGTGCTAGCGAGTGTGGTGGGCCTGTTTATTCCAGGGACGGTTTCACTCACAATTCGCTACAATGACATTCACCTTTACAAATGTGGAGTATGCAGATATGACTTTTATCTATGGGTTCTGCAATGGCAATGCTAAAGCATCACCAAGAGAATACAGACGGAAATATCCAAACAGGAGTCCAGATGCAAAAGTGTTTTACCATGTCTACATGGAGAGGTAAGTTGAAGTATGACTCATAGTAGGAATGGTACACCACAGCCCTAGCATCAGTACAAGAATAATTTCATCCTGACTTAGTGTTCAACAAGCGAAGGTATGGAGGAGATTAACCCGTCATGTCCCAAACGATTTCCAACCTACGATACCACAAAATCCCGAGCATTTTTGGATTTTTTTTTTTTTTATTGGCTCAAACCTTTGCTTCTGGTGAGAAACATCGAAAATTCATAGAGAAATTGTGATCCTATGCTTAAAACTGTTGATACAGGTGTCATGCAATCTTACATTTTCCTTCTTTTTCAGGGTACCTGGCTAAAGAAAACAAACTATGGAAGGGTTAACTAATTCAAGCCACATTCAATTACGTATTTATTTATGTATTTGGTACGAATTTATGTGTAGTAACAGACTATATTGGCTTTCACACACTTATATAGGCAATAGAAGCATTGTTCAGTCACCAGACACATTCACATATGGTACCTTCCTTTATGACATTACCACCTCATCACTTCTGTTTGTTTCTTGCTCTCTAGCTTCTTTATTTCTTTGTTCTCCACCTCAGGAATCACTTTCACCGCGAATTTCGTCATTGCAGAGACCATGGGGCAACATACCTTTACTGGCCAGCTTACTGCTAACAGGTGAATTGCCCAGTTTGGGGGGGAGGGAGGGGAGGGGGGGTTAGGTGGGGCCAGGCAGTATCCCCGCTTGTCAGCAGGTAGAGGAAGGTCTCCCACATATGCCTACCAAAAATCACCCATGAAACTTGAAAATTGTGCAAATTATGACCCTTGCAATTGCACGACGTACCCATACGGTGTAGCTGTGACAAAACATCGCGAAGTACTCACACGCTGATGGGATTCCTCGGGTTAAAGAGGGAAGGTCTGTACCCTTATCACATACAACAAAGTTAGTATCTACAACCCGGAGATTCTGCTCAACGACTTGATTGCTGTACTTGGCTAGCAGATCATCCTCAGCTGTGCAAGTACATTTTATATACAGATGAAGCCATATTTACCCGCAGTGGATCACACAATGCTCATAATGCACATTGGTGGTCAAAAGAAAACCCCAAGGAAACAGTTGAACGGAACTTTCAACATCGATATTCAGTTAATGTGTGGTGCGGTATGATTGACAACCAGCTGACTGAACCTCATATCTTTGAAGGGAGGCTTACAGGAGATGTATGTTAATTTTCTCAGAGATGAACTTCCCTTGTTACCTAAATTTGTGCCTCTGAAGACACGGTGATGTATCATTTTTCAACATCTGTCAATCTGAAAATTTCCCCACTTGTAAACCATTACATTAAACACTTATAGAGTATTTCACGCTTAGAATTGCATAAGCTTGCATTTCACGAGATTCCGGAGAAACTCGTGAATCACCCTGTATACAGTAATCCCTCCAATATCCGTTGTAATAGAGCCAAAGGCATGTCCAAATATTGGTTTTGTCCGGATATTGGTCCTGAAGCTCCAGCACTGGTTTTTCATGACCCTAACCTAACCTAACCTAAATCAGAAAACTACCTTCCTACCTCCCTAGTGGACATGTATAGAACTTATTTAGGTCCCTTTTCACATAAATAATGCACAAATAGCATGAATTTATTGAATTTTAACCAAAAAATGATGATTTAGAGGTGAGTGAGTCATAGGAGCTCAGAACTTGCCAGCATAGTATAAGTATGTATCGGACATGGAAATCATCTTTTCTCACATTTTATGCACTAAATTATTGGATACAAAGCATCAAATACAGTAAATGATGTTAATTGCTACCAGAAAAATGGTTAGGTTAGGTTAGGTTAGGTTAGGTTAGGTTAGGTTATGACCGGACATGAAATTCACTGCTTCAACCTTTTTTCAAGCTGTTTTACTTAAGAACCATTTCGTTTTCGTTTTTGAAGCCTCCAACATGCTTGCATGCGTCGGCCTTGGTCACCTAATGGCGGCTCTCCACGCTGCTCGATCCCTGGCAGCCTTCCTGTTCAGTCCCTTAACCCTTAAGTCACACTTAATGACCTCGTCCCATGTCTTTCTCGGTCTACCCCTCCCCCAATATTAACACCTCTCACCCTCTGTACCCAATTATCATCCCCCATCCTCTCCACATGTCCAAACCACCTCAGCCTACCTCTCCTCATCACAACACCAATACACTCCAGTCCCATCCTACCTCTCAACTCTTCCATCGTAAACCCAGCCCCCAGGCCTTGCACGCAGGGACGCACTGCACATCCACCTAATCATTGTCATTTCTGTACGTTTAAACCTGCGAATATCCTCTTCCTTTACTGCCCAGGTCTCA
>JAGKTI010036812.1:0-11011 GCA_018397915.1 Birgus latro
GGAAGGGGAGGGATAAGAAGGGAAGGGGATAGAGGGAGAGAGTGTTGATGGAGGAGGGATAGAAGACTGAGACAAGGAAGAGGATTAATGGATGGAAGGGGGTTGACTAAGAAGGAAAGAAAGGGCGAGAGGAGATTGGAGGGAGAGAGAGAGAGAGGGAGGGAGAAAGGAGAGTTTGAAGGGGAGGGAAGGGAAGCGGGAAGAGACTGAGAGAAAGGGGGAATGGATGAAGTTAAAGGAGGAGGGAAATGGAAAGAAGGAGAGAGGTTGAGAGAGGGGCAGGTGAAGTAAGTGAAAGAGGGAGATGAGTGAGGAAAGAGGTTGAGGGACGGGAGGAAGGGGTGAAGGATGAGCTTGAGTGTGGGGAGGGAAGGGCAAGAGGGGAGAGGAGTGAGGAAAGAGGTTGAGGGAGAGGTTAAGGGAGGGGAGGGCTGGAGTGAGGGGAGGGGGAGAGGGGAGAGTCAGAGGGAGAGGACGCGGCCGTGGCAACATCAAAGGAACGATGCTCCTCTTTGACATGGCACTTGCCTTTAGTTTTCCCGGACCCCAGCCAAAGGGAATCGGCAACTAGGACCTTCTCCTGGTGAGTCTCAGCTGGCCCCTCCGCGTCAAATAGGAGCCATTAGGGAGGACACGGCTAGTAGAAGACAGGGCTTGCAGACGGAGTAGATATAAGATTGGGATAGAGAGGGCAGGGCTAGTAGAAAGGGCTAGAGAGGGCAGGGCTAGAGGGTACGCTCGTAGAAAGGCTTTAGACGGAAGAGTTAGAGGGCAGGGCTAGTAGAGAGGGCTAGAGAATGCAGGACTTGAAAGGGAAGGGCGAGTAGAGAAGGCAAGGCTACAGAAGGAAGGGCTAGAGAGGGCAAGGCTGGTGTGGAGAAGGCCCCTTCATTACTAACGCTCAAGAGGGTCTTCCTGGAATAAGGAAGGCTTCTCTGAGAATACTGAACCCGTGCACTCCTCATCTTAGTAGGCCCCTCTCTTCCTTACCAGATTATTTTTGCACATGACGTAAAAATATTTTCTTGTTTTTTTTTAAATCCATGTTAATGCTGCAAAAAATATAAGGCGTAGAAGAAAATATGAAGGAAGACGCGGTAGGAAGCTATCTGAACCAACCTTTTCCTTCGCAACCGTCATACTTATCTATCTTTGTCTGACTCCATATATATACCTTTCTTATAACCTGCCCTATAACAAAGACCCCCTAAACTGCTAGTAAGTCTGTTGCTATTTCCTTTCCTTTATCTTCCTTTTACTCCTTTACCACCTTGTTTAAGTATGTGGCGTGTTTACAAATTCTTTCACATTATTCTGACGCAAACTTTGCCAGCATAAGGCGAAAGTAGCGAACAATAAAAAGGTGTAAAATAAAGGAAACAAGATCGCTAAGGAAGAGGTGTTACACTGCCTCCTAAGCCATCCAGACTTCGGTGCCTATACGGTGAAGCTGGGATCTCAGGGGGGCGGCCACACTCTTCATCATGTAACCCAACTTCCAAACCTCCACAATCAACACCATTTGGCTGTAACCGAGTCCGCGGGTAGCAACTGTAATACATTAATGTCGCCATTTTGTGACTCCCTAGGCCTATAAAAATGGCCGTTCGATCACTGGGGAGGCTATCTGCGAGAATCGGTATTGATTTTTAGGCCTAGTCGCTAGTGTTGTATTGAAGGCCGCCGTCCCCCCTCGCCGCGCCTGCCACACATACGATAACACCAATATTCCACCTCCCTGCCTCATCCACCATCATCCACAACACCTTAGCTCACCCCTACACCGCTATAATTATTACCAGTCCTTTATTCACCATCATATTCAATAAATAAGGGAAATAAGGGCTGGGAAGACAGTGAAAGAAAGCGAGGTAAAAATGGGGAGGCGAGCACCACAAGACATCAACAGTCGCACAGGCTGCACAACGTCCATTACGGGGTCCCTTCGCCCTCCCTCCCTGCCTCCATCTCCCCCTCCCTTCTTCCCTCCCTCCCTCCTCCATCTCTCCCGACCGCCCGCCTCCCCTACATGGCCAGCATCTGGAATATACGGGAAAATGTTATATATTCCAGGGGGGCATCCAGTACTCGGGAGGGTGAGAGCGTTCCATCCCTCACAATTTATTTCTGGTCGCTGGAAGGGAGGGTCAGCCGAGTGCTACTTATTCTGGCGTGTGTGTGTGTGTGTTTGTGTGTGTGTGTGTGTGTGTTTTATGAGGCTACTTTCATTTTTCCAGCTAAGAAGGAGTTGCTTATGCTGGAAAGGTTAATGATTCATGAAGATTTTTTTTATCGTTTTGACTAGGCACACACGAGAGCACTAGAAAAAAGTCCACAAGATAGTCGTGACACATTTCCACATATTTTACTTAGTGAACCACAAAACTAGTTCCAACTGATGATGACCTTTTGAAAAACTCTAAAATCATTAACCCGTATCTTCTTGCAGATTGTTTTTCTTCTTTAGCCATACCTTTTTAGCATTTATTTTAACTGAAAACACAAAAATTATCCTTCGAGAGCACGGCATATGAAAACTATCCTTTATCCTTTATCGACTAGCACTGGCTGAATTATTGGACCCCGACAAAAGCAAATATCCTATCAGTAAATTATGAACACCGTCTTTAATACATCGCCCATTAAATTTCTGTCTATTTCACAAACCCAAATTTAGAATATGACTAACAGCATATGAAAAAAAAAACAGTGAACTAGCGGAAGGATGTGCCGTAAAGGAGTGGCATTAGCAGGGAGGGCTGTGGTGGCTTCAGCAGGAGATGGCTTGGTAGCAGGAGCAGAGTCGGCAGTAGTAGCAGAGCCTCTGTTAGGAAAAAAATCTTGTGTCGGGAGAAGGTTCCATAGCAGGAGATTCGACAGCAGGAGCAAGTTTGGTAGTAGAAGCAGGTTCGGTTGTAAAAAGAGGTTAGGAAGCAGGAATAAGTTAGGCAGCAGAAACAGGCTCAATAGCAGAAGCAGGTTAGACAGCAGGAACAGACAGGCAGCAGTAGCAGACTCGATACTAGAAACATGTTCGGCAGTATAAACATCAGGCAGCAGGAGCAGATTCAGCAGTAGAAGCAGGTTCGGTAACAGAAACACGTTAGACAACAGAACCAGGACAGGTAGCAGGAGAAGCAGGTTAGGCAGCAGGAGGAGCAGGTTAGGCAGCAGTAGGAGGTGGAGGAGGACGGCAGACCCAACAGCAGTTCCTTGTGAGAGGCGAGGCCCTCATCTCCAGAATAAACAGAGCTAACTTTGATAGGAGGCAGCGCGCCGAGGGTCAGACGGAGCTGGACTGGAAAAGCAAATATTGGGGGGCCGAGGCAGAGTTCCCTGTTGTCTCATAAAATAAGTGCGGTTCTCTTACTTCATGTTTATGTTTTCAGAGAGAGAGAGAGTTCTAGCTGCCGTGTTGTTGCTGGAAGTAGAAGGGCTGCTGTATTTATATTCAACACATACACACACACACACACACACACACACACACACACACACACACACACAGAAAACAGCAGAATTTAATGTAATAAACTGGACAGGTATTAATACTGGCAAGCTCAATTTAATGCCCGAGAAAGACCTTTTATCCCTTCCTCGGTGTTGCAACAATTGCACTCGGGGAAAATTGAGCATTCAAGGGCAGGGTAATTTACTGATCTTGGAAGGAGAATAAAGATGAACGTCTTGGGAGGAGGCAAGGGAGAATAGACCTTAGGTACGGGAGGCGGAGGGACGTAACTAGGCCAGCGTCTGAGCTAGTCTCCTTTGCTATTTACTACATCTGATGAGTTTGATATATTTATGCACAGGAATTGAGGCGGCTTTCCCTCTCACGGCCTCTTCACAGGAACAAAGAAATCTTGCTGGGTTTGCGGGAGGGAGGGTGAATTTTCCGTGAAGATCCAATGAAACGTCGCGAGCTGAGGCAACGGGTCGGCCATTAATGAGATGAAAAGTTTTGTTGACATTTGAGCAGGGTTGAGGGTGGTGTAGGGAGGAGGAGAAGGAGGGGTAGGGGGCATGTACGGTGCGAGGTGGCCCTAGGAATTATATTGGTTTCTTCATCATCGTAGTCATCATTACTGCTATCGTCATTATCGTCATTGTAATCGTTATCGCCATCATCATCATCATCATCATCATCATCATCATCATCACCGACACGATATCAGTATAGTATTGTCATCTTTCATGCTTATCGTCATCACAGTTACCACAGCCAGTCATCATCATCACGAACACCATCTTCACCATCACCATCTACCAGTATCACCATCAACACTGTCATCATCATTAAAATCACCATCGTCACCATCACCATTGTCATCAACATAATCACCATCGTTACCATCACCACTAAACACCATCTATCATCATCATCAACCAAACCTACTTCCCACAAAAAATTATTAAGTACACAGTAGATACCGCTATATATACTTCATTTCGGGGGGGTCTTTCAGGAGCTGGTAAAAAAAAAATGAAATAAATAAATAAATAAAAAACTAATATATTTCTGAAAGGGGTTAATGGAGTTTTCTACCCCTTCACTCCGAGGGGGTGTAATATCGTATGACATCCTTTGGCGGCACTGAAAACGAAATTAATTAGCCATCGTGGTACTGAAGGGGCTAATCTCTCAGGCGGTAACAACCATAGTAACCTGCAGATCCATTTTATAGACGGATATTTTAACAGCAACCAAAAATAACACCAAAAATAGCTCTAGACGATTTCTGTAACTTTTCCAGTGTTAACATTAAGCCGTTTTCTGTAATGCTTTGTAACCAGAACCATTCCCCCATCCTCCTCCACCTCCTCCTCCTCCTCCTCCTCCTTCCTGGAAAAAAGCTGCACCTTAATCCCAACGAGATGTGAGAAAAACAATCGTCCGTGGGTACCCTGAACAGTATAAAAAGGGCGTAATCAAAATACTTCTTAATAATATAAATACTCGTTATCATAGCGGAGGCGTTTATCTCAGAGCTCTGAATATTACACTGATATACATGCTACTGAAACACCCTAGGAAAAAAAAATCTGATCTCCCAAAAACATTCAAAGCCGAAGCGTCCAACTATCCTAATAATCCCATTGCCAAACCTTTGAACTAATCTTTCTGTACACACACATACACACACACACACACACACACACATACACACACACATGGTAAAAAAAAAAAAAGCTGTCCAAAATAATACTTTCACCCTTTCCAAAACCAAACCTTCAGACAATCCAAAAGGAAGGAAAGTAATGGATTTAATCAAGACAATAAATTTCAAAGTACCAAATATGTATACAGTCTCTCTCTCTCTCTCTCTCTCTCTCTCTCTCTGCTATTTTTACGACCGCCCTTAACTAAAATCGACTGAGATACAGGAGTCCAGCTCACATAACAGAGATTCCAGGGCTCCAGTAGTCACCCCTCCAGCTCTGGGGTGAAAGAGAGAGGGAGACAAAGTGAGATAGACAGGTAGATAAATAGATAGACTGATAGATAGATAGAGGGATAAGCAGATAATCAGAATAACTGACTGACTGGCAGACTGACTGATGGAGATGGACAGACAGACTGGCAGAGTGACACAGACAGAGACAGAGTGAAAAAATTAAAGAGAGAGTTAAAGAAAGAGAGAGAGAGGGAGAGAAAGAAAGCCTGGAGGAGGGAGGGGGGGGATTTGGACAGACTGCTACGAGTGCCACATTATTAAATAAACACAGGGGTGCCTCTCGCCCAGCGACACCCCGAAACCCCCCTCCTCCCTCCTCCTCTCTCTCTCTCTCTCTCTCTCTCTCTCTCTCTCTCTCTCTCTCTCAACAGGTACAGAAAATGAGACAGGATGAGACAACTTTTACCTGGTCGCGGTACAGTGAAAAACAGAATACCAGGTTCGATTCCCGGCACAGTATAGGAAATATGTTAGACTCCTTTTGCCTTAACTTGGCCCAGATTTTCGTCCTTTCACAGCTTATTTTACTTAGAACAGCGGCTCAGGAAGACAACTTTATGGCCCTACTTTCTTCCAGCAGCACTTCTTCGTGACTAGCATCATATTCTAATGTTAATCTCTTGTTGAAACTTAGTACTCAAAATGGAGAGACCGCAATTTTAGGCCAAGTTAGAGAGAAAAGAGTAAAGTTGATTTTTTCTTAGGATAATACAGGTCCTTCATATTAGAGTAAGTCGCTGGAGTTTCAGTGTTAAGTACCTCTTCCATGTTACTAGTACACTCAATGACGAAAAAAAAGAAGAAAGAAACAAAGACATAACCACCATACAAGACAATACTAAGGTGAAATACACAAGGAAAATACGCATGGAAATTAAGCAAGGAAAATCGCCTATAAAGATGTGTTACGGAGCTCCCTCTGTTATCGAGAACCCCCCCCCCCCCCTCCAAGACAACGGCAGGGACAGGGGTGGTGTGGAGGGGTGAGGGTGAAGGTGGTGAGGGATGGGGAGGGGAGTGGAGGGGTGATGGTGGTGGGGTGGGAGGTGAAGAAATGAGGGTGAGGGTGATGGGGGTTGGGGTGGGGGTGGTGGGGGTGGGGGTGGGGGTGCAGGACGGGTCGATCTTCCCCCCGCCATAAAATGTGATAGGGGAGCAGTATCGATGTCCTGAATGCAAGTTTTCCCCCTTTTTTTTTAAAGTCCATCCATGTGTGCCAGGAAAATGTGATAGAGGGGGGGCAGTATTGATGTCCTACGTGAATTTCCTTTTTTTTTTTTTTTGGCTAGGAAATTTTATTCTTGGGGTCCGTCAGTATGTATCATTTTTTTCTTATGTCCGTCATTATGAAGTTCGACTGTTATGATGCTTCTATTTTATTTTTATGTTTGTCTACAATGTATGTTGTAGGAAAATATGACATGGAGCCAGTATTGATGTATTTCTATAGACAGATAGATAGAGAGATAGTAGGCAGGTAGATAGATAGGCAGGTAGGTAGGTAAGCAGGTAGGTAGGTAGGCACATAGGCAAATTTATGGACACAGACTGACAGACAGACATTTAGACAGACAGAAAGATAGATAGATAGATAGATAGACCAATAGATAAATACATACATACATACATACATAGCTTTGTGGTTAGATAATACGGTAGGTTGGAACGACGTCGGTATCCTCCTATTTTCATTTTTCCTCTTTTTTTTTTTAAGCCCATCCATGTGCGCTAGGAAACTTTTGACGGGGTAAGTTTATTCCAAGTTTCCTCTATCAGTTTCAGATACGTGTACGACCTTCTCTCCCCACGCCACACCATACATGCCCAGGGGTTAGGGAATGTTGGAGTACTTTTGTGTGTAATGGGTGTACAAGAGCACTTTTTTTCTGCTGATTCTGAGTGTAATAAAAGTACACATGGTTTGCTTTGTTGATGAATTTTATGTCTTTTTTTTATGTATAATTAAAAGACAAACTAAGCCCTCTTTTTAACGATGTCTGAATGTCAAAGATTTTTTTTTCTGCATGAAGGGACAAACTCAGACCACTGTGAACGTACTTAGAAGCTATGATATTCTCGTGTGAAACTAAATAACACACTACAGATTTCTCATGCCCTTTTTTTTCACATTATCATCCCTACATTCATGACTTGCTCGTTACCATAATCGTAGCCAATACAATAAATTCAGCTCGTAGAATCGTAATTACAGGGAGTTGTGTCAAAAGCAGCTGATGTTCCCTTAGCTTCCCCTCGTCTCCCCTTGACTCTCCTCGTCTCCCCTCGCTTCCCCTAACCTCCCCTCGCCTCCCCTCGTCTCCTCTCGCCTCCCCTCGCCTCTCATGGCCACATCCCCTCTATGTGGGGCAAAACAATCCCTATACTCCTGCCGCTCATAAAGCCTTCAGAAGCAGCCCCCTCATATTGTCCTTTGAGGGAGGGTGCTTGGAAGGCCAGGAGGGGGAAAACAGGGGGCGGGGGAGAGGAGGGGGTTGAGGCGGGGGAAGGAAAGGGAAAGGGGGACCAGAGAATGGAGGGTAGGGGAGGGGGAGATTCAAAGGACACCAGCTAGAGAGGGAAGGAGAGAAGGGAGATTTAGATGGAAGGAGGAACAATAGGATGGATAGAAGGAGGGTAGGGGGCTGGGGGAAAATGGGGGAATATGAAAGGACACTAACAAGAGAGGAGAGGAGACACTAGCAAGAGAGGAGAGGAGAGGAGAGGAAGGGTGTAACTGGAGGGAGAGAAGAACAATGGAAGGATAGGAGGGTAGGGGGTAGGGAAAAGGTAAGGAGAGAAGGGGGTTTTGATGGAGGGATAGAAGAGGATGACAAGAATGGGAAGAGGAAATTTCGAACGATGCTGGGAAGAGGAGATGTGAGAGGGTCAGATGAAGAAACAGAAAAAGAATGGGGGAGGAGAGGCGCAAAATGGGGGAGAGGAAAGAGGAAGAGTGGTAAGAAAAGAAGGCAGCAAGTGGGCTGTGTGAAGGGAGAGATAAACAGAGGGAAGGATAAGAAGATGAAGGAACACAGAATGAGGGACTACAAACTCGGAGGGACAATGATAAGAAGAGATAAGACTGGAGTTAGACTGAAGGTTAAAAGAACAATGGGAAGAGTAGTAATAAGGAGAGAAAAGGTAAGGGGGAAGGGATGACTGCAATGGATGATGGCGAGAGAGAAAAAGGAGAGAAGGTATTAGGGGTGGAAGAACAGACAAGTAGGAAAAAGAACAGTGAGTGGAGGTGAGCAGAAGATGAAAAAGAAAAGGACAGAGTGAAAGGAAATTGTCAGTGGGAAAGAGTGACATAGAAAGTCACAGGAAATGGGATGAGTGGAACCGAGAGGAGATGAGAAAGTGAGAGGCGAAGGGAGAGGAAGACAAAAAGGAAAGGAGATGGGAGAGAGAGGTAAAGTAGAGGAAAACTGGCAAATGAAGAGGAGGAGCAGGGTACGATGGAGACTCTGAACAGTGGATGAGATACAAGACACAGGAATAATCTCAGAGTAAAGGAGAAATTATAAGAAAAAGAAAATGGTATGAAATGATGGGATGAAAGGAGGGGACGGGAGCAAGAGATGAAAAATGAGGGAAGGAAATTTGAGAAGGACAGGTAAGGGAGGAGGGATAGGGATATGACGGAGGGGTATTGGCATAAGGAATATCAGGAAGAAGGAAGAGAAAGCAAGGGAAGAGAGGATGCTGTATGCTTAAGGGACTGGCATCAACCGAAGGAAGAAGTGATTGTTAAGGATGGGTACAGAGACGGGAAGGGTTACGATGAAGAGGCAGAAAAATTGGAATAGCAGGAAGGGAAGACTAGAAGTGTTAAGAAGACACACGAAGTAGCATGAAAGGAAATACAGCAAGAGATAAGTAGAGAGAGGGGAATGGGAGAAGAGATAAGAAGAGAGAGGAAGGTCTAAGAAAGAGAAAAATATAGCAACAAATTTAATAAAAAGGAAGAGGAGGAAACGCAAGAAGGAGAGGCAAAAGGAAAGAAACAGCGGTAAGACGGAGAAAAATAAATGGTAAAAACCGAAGAAGCAAGAAGAAAGTGTGAGAGAAAAAATGGAAGGAAAATACAGCAAGGAGATAAAGGGAAAGAACAGAGAGGTAAGAGGAAAGGGTGAGGGGAAAAAATGGAAGGTTATTCGCTGGGCGAGGGGAAAGCTGGAGGGACCGCAAAGGGGAGAGCCAGGATTGAGGGTCATTGGAAAAGGGGAGAGGTTGGACAGAGGGGAAATTGGCGAGGGGGAAGCGGCGGAAAAAAGAGAGGAATGGAAGGTCATTGGAAAGGGGTGAGCAGAGAGGAGGGAAAGTATCCAATGAAGAGAAGGGGCAGAGAGAAGAGGAGGGAGAAGGAGATGAGGGAGGAAGGATGTACGGAGAGAGATGGAGGGAAGAAAGGAAAAAGGAGGAGGGAGATAGGAGGAAGGAAGAAGAGAAGGGGAGGGGAGACAGAGGACAGGGGTAGAGACTAAGCTAAGAGGGGTGGAAGGGCGAGTAGTCACCGTCCCCCTGTTATTCCAGTGAACTATGCCGACCTCACAAAACTGGCGATCCTTAAATTCCACCCAGGCCGGAGCTCCCCTGCGATTGATGATCCGCCGGAGGGGTGCGTGGGGGGAGGGCAGTGATGTCTCTAGGGTAGGGGGGGGGCGGTGATGTCCCTGGGGTGGGGTAGGGGGGGCTGTGATGTCCCTGGCTGCTACGGCTCTTTCAGGACATATTGCTGCCGCCGTGCCCGTCATTCCGGATACCAGAGATCGATCCCCCAATATCACTCGGATCGGGATAAGATTAACATACACGTAAAGCCACTGTCATCGGGGCATTAGATTTACATAGACACATTTTTACCAGCAATGTGACATGTTTATAAAGTCACTGCCATCTTTATATAAACTTTACATACACATAGTCACTGTCACTCAGAGAAATCACCATACATATAAATTCACTGTAATCATAGGGGTAAAAGTAGCAAGCATAGAAATTAATTGTTACTGAGGTACAAAACATAGACCTAAAATAAATGCCACTGAAATATTAAGCATCCAAATACGTAATGTCCCTGTAGTCGAGATTTTTTTTTTTTTTTTGTAATCTTGTCAGGGTAGTGTTTTTAATGCAAAGAAAAAGGAACCAAAGGCTAGAAGCTGGGCTGCATTAATACCATAAACGCTCAAAAAAAGTATGGCTGTGGCAAAGATAAAAAATGATAGTAAAAAAAAAAATCAAAGGTGGATGTTCGGACAGATGCATTAAGAGGTCACTGTAACGATGTATTTTTTTCTTTTATAATCTTGGTTCCTGGGGAGTTAGCCTACATCAACTACCATTCAGCAAGGTGGAATGAATTATAGATAAATTATAGTTGATTAAATTTTCACCTGAGGGAACTGGGCAAGTCTCAGACATTAAATACAAGTCGTGTGGTTACTTGAAATTCGATGAGGCTTAGTGATGAGGCAGGAATGAGTCTCCTTGGTTACTAGCCAAGTTTTTCCTCCAGTCCGACTACATTTAATATAATAATAATAATAATA
>JAGKTI010036813.1:0-7500 GCA_018397915.1 Birgus latro
AATTTTGTATGTGTGCATGTATGTGTGTGTGGTGTGTGTGGATATATATGTAAGCATGTATGTATATGTACAGTATGTATGTATTTATGTATGTATAACTTTGCCTCTGTGTGTGTGTGTGTGTGTGTGTGTGTGTGTGTGTGTGTGTGTGTGTGTGTGTGTGTGTGAGAAAGCATTGTATCATTACATATGGCAACTTCTTTAACTTTTCCTGTCTATTCTTGTTTGTCTAGTGTTATTCTCAAACAAACAAACACTTTCTCTCTCTCTCTCTCTCTCTCTCTCTCTCTCTCTCTCAAATACATTACACTACACCACTCCTAACATTCCTCACAACATTCTCTTCACCCTTCTCACCCCTCTCTTAACACCCACATTAACCATCCTCCCCTTCTCTACCCCTCCCCTCACCCCCTCTCATTGCCCATTACATCACACATCCCTCCCCTCCCCACTAAGCTCCCCATCTCTTCATATGCCTCTCGCAATAACCACTTCATTTAATCTCTCAGTCCTTCTATCATTATCCAAACGCTTCCCTCTTCTTCCATCTTTATATACCTTCTATATTGTACCCGACCTCCTCTTCCTTTTAGCATTCTCTACTCTCCTCCCTCCCTCCCTTTAAAACTCATTCTATTACTCCCCGTCTATTCCTTCCCCTCTCTCTACCCCCTCACCCGCTTTTATTATTTCCCTCTCTCAAACCCTCTCTTAAAACCCACTACACTACACCCCACCTCTTCTCCTCTCTCTCTTTACTCTTCTCCCTCACTCCCTTCCTTTACTCCCCTTTCCACCCGTCTCTCTTAATTACCACTACAAAAACCCCCATTCCCTACACCTCGTCCCCTCACCTTGTCCCCTCCTCACCCATTACATCACACCCTAAATTTCTCATCATCAAACCACCCTTCACCCTTAATACATTTAGGAGTATATCTCTCGTCCCTTTTCTTCTCCCTTTTCTCTACCCTATCCCCCTTCACCCTTTATTCTCATCACCCTTTTAAAATCCTCCCCCCTAAACCTCCACTCTTGGTACCCTTTCCAAATCCTCCCCCTCTCTGTCAAGACCAATTACATTAAACTTCACAAACCCTCTTTTCTCCTCATTCTCTACTCCCACCCCCCTCACCCCTATCACAAAATGCCCTCTACATTATACCCAACATCCCATTTCCTCTTCCCTTTCTTTCCTCCCCCCCCTTCAGCACCTACTACATTGCTCCCAAAATCACCTCTCCTCTCCCCCATCTACTCTCCCCATCACCTCTCCCTATATCCACTATATTACACCCCACTTCCTCTCCCTTCTCTCCCCCCCCTCATCTCTCTCTCAATCCCCACTACATTACACCCCACTTCCCCTCTCCTCTTCCTTTCTCTACCCTCCCCCTCACCCCTCTCTCTCTCAATGCCCATTACATTACACCCCACTTCCCCTCTCCTCTTCCTTTCTCTACCCTACCCCTTCACCCCTCATCTCTCTCAATGCCCACTACATTACACCCCACTTCCCCTCTCCTCCCCCTTTCTCTACCCTCCCCTTCACCCCTCTCTCTCTCAATGCCCACTACATTACGCCTCACTTCCTCTTTTTCATGCCTCGCCCTTCATCCCTCCCCCTCCCCTCCCCCCTCACCCAACTCTCAATACCCACTACATTAACCCCCATCCCCCTCCCATCCCCACACCCCCACCACTCGAGCCAAACCGGGCGAGTAATAAATGCAAATTCCAACATTACCTCACTTTCATGGGTAACTCGGGCAGAAATGGCTCTCCCCGGCTCATATTTTATTGGCAGAGACACGAGACCCGGCCAGACGCTATCCCTGCATCCCCCAAAGCCGCCTTCCCCACTCAAAGCCGGCGGGGAGGAGTGGGGAAATGGAGAGGGAATGAGTGGGCGTGGGTGAGAGGTGGAGAGTGGGTAGGAGTGTGTAGGGAACTTGGGTGGGAATGGGTGAGGTGGGGAATGGGTGGGAACGTGGAGGAGGGAATGGGTGCGGTGGGCACTGGATGGGGAAGTGTGGATGGAATGGGTGTGGTGGGGAATGGGTGGGGACGTGGGGAGGAATGGGAGTTGCAGGGAGGGAGTGGGGATGTGGGGAGGGTGCTGGTGTTTTGGGGAGATGGGAACGTGAGTAGGGAATGGGACTGGTGGGGAGTGGGTGGGGAAGTGAGGAGGGAATGGATGTTATTGGGAGTGGGTGGAGAGTGATGAGGCGTGGGTGAAGAGACATTTAGTGGGAAGCAATGGGTGAAGACGGAGCGAGAGGGAAGAAGTGGAGGGGTGGGGAAGGAATAAAAGTAGTGGGAAGTGGATGGAGAATGGAATGGAGGGGGTGGAGAAGAGGCAAGGAGGAGGGGAGACAGAGTTAGTGAAGCGGGGAGGATGCTGCGTGGGAGTAGGAGAGGAGTTAGTCAAGTGGGGAGGATGCTGCGTGGAACTGGGGAGGAATAGATGGAAAATGGAGAGGAAGTTGGGAGATTTACGTAATGAGGTTGGAACGAAAAAATAAGTGGGAAGAATATGGTAATTAAGACCGCCACTACCACCACCACCCAGTACGAATACTACGTCCATAACTGCCAACCATTTCACTTCCACCATCACAACCACAACTACCACCATCATTTCAAACAACCACTAACACCACTACCTAATCAGCATATCAGAACCACAACTACTAACCATGTTGCAGCCATAGTCGATGGGTATATTCCTATAGAAACAGTAAGATGAGCTCCGTTCACTTATTGCCAATGAAGGGAAGAGTTAAAGTTGAGTCTTGGGTTGACTGTGGTTTTATTCTCAAGATTAACTCTGAGTCTATCACACACGAGTGTAATATGTGAGAGTGTCTAATGCTAGCTAACTCTCGTGAGCCTGCCCCGTCTCCCACCGTGTTCCTCACTATTCCTTTCTTCCTCTCTCCCTGCTCTCTCTCTCCCCTCCTTGTGGTATAGGAAAGCCTTGTCACGTGGACTAGGCATGTCCAGGAACATTCTAGAACCCTGTATGTGTGTATGTATGTATGTATGTTTTCTCATTTGTCAGCTTCCCACGGTACAAAAGTGCGAGCTCTGTTACTTCCTACTATGAGCTGGTCAGGTAACACCTTGCAATCTTTCCACTTCCTTGTCTCACTCACTCTCTGGCCTCCTATGCTACTTATGCTATTTATGTATTGTATTATAATAATGTAGGAGCCATAACATCCATTCAAACAATCACCACCACCATCCACTGAAACAACCACTACCCTATCAAAAATACAACAACCACAGCTACCATCCATTCAAACGGCCATTACCATTCGCCCTAAGCATTAACCGACGCTACCATCCAAACAACATATGTGATGACGAAGGGAATGAGATTGACTACAGGACTGGAAAGGGAGTTAGGACTGCTTGAGGGAGTAAAGAGGATGTGGGAAGGGAGTGAAAGCTGACTTAGGGGGTGGTGAAGCCGTGGATACGGAGTGGAGAGAATGTGTGGAGGGCGCGAGGAGTAGGGAGGGAGTAGGGAGGGAGTAGGAAGGGAGTAGGAAGAGGGAAGTGGGGAAGGGGTAAGGCGGAGTTAAGGAGTGTGGATAATGTGAGGGGCTGGGGGGGTTAGGGAGTGGCGAGAGACCGGAAGTGCTGCAGACTTGGTGAAATGCTGATGTGAAAAATGACTTAAGTATCACGGTGGTGCTTGAAGGGTTGAGGGAAGCAAAAGCAGGTGATCTTACATACTTCAGTCATGGCCAGTCATTCCTTCACATGAATGGGGCTTCGAGCTACTAAAACAAGATTCGAACCCATTATTTTGTTACCGATCAGCCTAGCTGGGTCTCTCTCGATTCTGACACCTTTTACACATCTAGGGATACGAGATGATCTAGCCAGCAGGAATCAAACCCGTTTGATTATTAATGATAAGTTAGCTACATTTTCCTGAGTTTAAGCATGGTTTCGAGACAAATATATCTGAAACTCGAAACATCTTGATGCAGTTTCAAGAAAAAATCAGCTTTTTTCTTTTTTCTTTTTTTTCCTTACGTCTCCGACTCTGAGCATCGGTGCTAGCACTGAAGAAGAAAGTGATGTTTGTGAGAGCAACTTCAGTAGTGATGGAATGAATTACTCGCACTTTCAAACTCTTGGTAAGAATATTGATGTACCCGTTTGCAAATTCACACACATACGCTGTACACTGTCTAAACAAATCTATGGGTACAAACTTATGGTACGAGTCCTTTAATTATAGTTCCGAAGACATTGCCCAACAAGTAAACAATTACGAATACAAAAGGAAATAATGTCCAGCAAAAAATTATTTAATACACAAATGCAGTGAGACATTAAGAGAGTCAAGTTCCGCTGCGACTCATTGTCCTTATTCCCTGTTTCTCTTCACCCCGGATTATTTTCAGTTGGCTCAGATAACACGTATTACTGTCTACGGCAATAAGCATGGACATTACCAGTGCAGCTCCGACCAGTTTGTTTTCTAGTGTCATTCTGAAAACATTCTTTCTGATTCTCCATATGATAACTGTAATAATATGATGCTTAAGGCAAAATTAACACTTATAAATAGCCCAACCACATTAGGCTATTTTTATATAATGATTTCTATTAATTTGTATTTAAAAGGCTAAGAAGCATGATTTTATTTTTTCAGCATGAGTAGATTTGGAAATCTTATCTTCATTCCCTGTAGGCGGACTGTTCCAAGGCGTTTCTTGTCCGCACAGCAGACGAGATCTCCATACTTTGGCAACTGCTCGGCATAGGGTTAATAAACCAATGTCCTGTGGCCCAACGGCCCTCCTACACGCCACCCACATTTACATGTCACCTATTTAGGTTCTGACGCACTATCGAGACAAGATTAGCCTGATCTTTTAGGTCTGAGAGTTTTGATACAAGATTAGCCAGATCTCTTGACGTTTTGAGGCATGTATGGCTAGACTATTTTAGGTAATGACAGTCTGAAGGCAAGATCAACATAATTTCTGTGCTTCAAGTGCTGCCAGACGTGAATAGCCGTATCTCTTTACATTCTGGCAGTTTCGATACAAGGTTAGCTAGTTATGCCTAGATTATGACAGAGATATGCGACAAGACTGGCTAGATATCTTTATGTTTCGTAAGCCAGAGTATTACCTGACCTCGTACATCCAAGGTTGGCTTCCTGGTGCCTGCGACAGAGTGAGGCCGATAGAAAGGAATATATATTATCAAAGCACTTCAGTTAATTGCTTCTTTGTACCACCTGGCTAAATGGCACACCGAGTATTTACGAGGGGGATGGGGGAAGGCTGGGAGGAAAGGGGTGATACGAGCGATGGGGGACTGGGGAGGAGAAATACTGATGCAAGCGAGAGAGGAGTGCGAAGGAATGATGATGATGATGATGATGATGATGATGATGATGATGATGATGATGATGATGATGATGATGATGGGGGAACTGTGGACGGTTGACGAGAAGGGGTGATGATCATGAGGAGGATGGAGTGGGCTGGGCGAGAAGGTTGCTGCAGCTGCTTTTGATGATGATGATGATGAAGGAGGGTTGGAAAGAAGTGCTGATGACGATGATGAGGGTGGGAGTGTTTGGGAGAAGGGGTGGTAATGATTTGAGGATACTGAAGGTTGGGGAGAGGAAATGATGAGAGGGATGGGGACAAGGGATGATGAAAGGGATGGGAGAGTGTTGACGAGATGGGATGATGAGGGAGATGGGGATTGGGGAGAAGGGTTGGTGAGGGAGAGGGGGGTTGAGGAGTAAGGATGGTGAGGGGAGAGGGGGGGGATGAGAGAGGGTTGGGGAAAAGGGACGACAATGAGAGACACTGTTTGGGGAGATGAAAGAACACTTGTCAAATTATCCGGTTCTTATAATAACTACGGTGCCAACTTTATTAATGCTAAAAAGAATAACTAATAAAGAAACTATTAACAACGATATTCTTAACGACATGACAAAAAGTAAAGAATTAATCATACTCTTCGTGGGTGCAGTTACTGAAGTTGTAGTTGAAATTGTATATCGGTTGTTAGACAGACAGACAGACAGGCAGATAGACAAACACAGACAGATGGACAAATAGATATAGACACATGACTTTATAACATTAAATTTACATACACTATATCGCATGTTCCATCTACCACATCATTTACTCAGACTCACAGCCAGAACGACCACCACTTCCATCACTAACAGCAACTATCACCAGACTACCACCACAACTACCACAGGCTAAAACCACTCTCGTTACAATTCAACCAAACAACCACTGCAACCAGAACCACCATCAACAAACTAATTAAACACCACCACCACCCACTACCATTCAAACAAACACACCACAATTAGTACTACTGCCCACTCAAACAACCACTATCACCACCCAGTCAATGCACCACAACCACAACTACCACCATCAGTCCATCTATACCATTCTCATTAATATTCATCAAAAGCATCACGTGTTACCACCACTATCATCCATCCAAACAACTACCATCACCTATCCAAACAACCACGACTACCACCACCTATCTAAACAACCACGACTACCACCACCCATCCAAACAACCACGACTACCACCACCCATCCAAATAACCACGACCCATCGAAACGACCACAACTACCACCACCCATCCAAACAACCACAACTATCACTACCCATCCAAACAACCACAACTATCACTACCCATCCAAACAACCACAACTATCACTACCCATCCAAACAACCACAACTATCACTACCCATCCAAACAACCACAACTATCACCCATAAACAACCACAACCACAACTCACTCAAGCAACCACAACGCATCCATTCGACCAAAGCTACCACCACACATCCAAATAAACCCCCACCAAATACCACCACCATCCGTTCAGACAACCACAACTACCACCATCCGTCCAGACAACCACAACTACCACCATCCGTCCAAACAACAACCACAACTACCAGCCATCTCCGTTAAATGGTACCCGCCAGACCGTCTTCAGGCATTTAATTAATTCCCTTCAGCAATAAGTTGGACAAGGCGAGGCGAGAGAGTTGGCTTTGACCTCCCTTGTTATTGGCCTTATGAGATTAATTCCTAAGCTGAAAGGGAGGAGAGGGAGGGGGAAACGAAGGGAGATATGCAGTTGTGGGGGGTAGGGGTAAGGGGCGCGATGCGGTTAGGAAGTAGGGGTAGAGGGGGATGCAGATGGGGAAGGGAATGGGGATGCAGTTAGGGAGAGGGAGAGGGGCATGGAGTTGTGGGAAGTGGAGGGGGAGAGGGAAGTGGAGGGGGAGAGGGAGGTGTAGATGGAGAAAGAAGAAGGGGATGCAGTTAGGGGGAGGGGAGAGGGATATGCAGGTGGAGGAAGAGGAAGAGGAGAGGGGGATGATGGGGGAGAATGCAGTTAAGGGGAGGGGAGAAGGGGGTGTAGTTAGGGGAAGAGGGAAGGGGGATGTAGTTAGGG
>JAGKTI010036814.1:0-11010 GCA_018397915.1 Birgus latro
TAAAATGGTTGGTATTATCTGCTACTTTCTATCAAAAATTAAAAAAAAAATTCACATTCACACATCCAAATACCAGTAAGTAAATGGTTTAGGGAGTTGGAGTGTAGCTGCTTTTTCCTCAGACTCTGTCTAAAAATGGGAGTAACCACAACAAAGTTACTACATCACAGCAGTAACTCTCCCTCTCTACTTGTACACATCAAAAAACAAAAACACTTAAAAAAATTATAATGAAAATATAACAGGGAGTAGCTGCTTAAATTTTACTTCATTACAAGCCTGAGTAACTCTGCTCTCTAAGCACTTAATCACAGGAGCAGGGCATACTTGGTATGGGAGACTGTGAGCCTGGGTGTTAGCGGGTGAAGGGAGGGAAGTGAAAGGCAGGCAGTGGGAGTAAGTAAAGGGAGGGTGGGAGGAGGACATGGAGAGGTAGTGAGGGGAAGTTTGTGATAAGCAGTCAGTGGGAATGATGGGCAGGTAGGGGTAAAGAACGAGTAAAGGGAGCACAGCGGTGCATTAACAGTGGGAGTGAGTGGTAGGTGATGGGGGAAAGGAATAGTAAAAGGTTATAGAGGGTAAAGGAAGGTGAGTGATAGGCAGAACGAGTGTGTGGTGAAGGGAGTGATGAATAGGGGAGGAGGTGGTTGGAGGAAGGTTGGTGAGGGAAAGGGAATGGTAGATGGAAACAGGGAGTGGTGACAGCCTAATGGTGGGTTAAAAGAGGTAGAGGTGAGAAAGGCAATGGTGCATTGACAAAGAGTGATGGGAGTATGAATTGTGGACAGTTATACAAATGAGTACACAAGGTTGTTAATAGATGTGAGACCCAATTAATGAGCAACTGAAGTTGAAGGCCTGGGAAAACTGAGGATGAATTAGCCAGACCAGGATGCTGGATCAAAGAAGTGATGTGAGATGTGAAGAGGAAAGTGGAAAGCTAAGCTACTTAGGTGATGGAAGATGAAGAACAGATGACAAAAGGTTCAGGATAAAGTAATAAAAACAACTGGGAAACTGGAAAAGAAGGCAAGGAATGAACTGGTTGGACTGCTTTGCAAGAAGGCTGTGAAGGTGGTGTGGAACAGGGCTACTAAGGCTACTTCATCGCTCTTCTATATTAAGTGTCTCTTGTGGATAAAGCTTGTAATCCATCAGTGTCTTCGAGGCATCAAGGGAGCTTACCTGTATGGAAAGGGAGAAACTATTAGAAAGGGATCACCATTATTAAACACCAGCATGAAGAAATCACCTTACAAAGTAAATTCATCTCAAGGTATATAAAATAAATAAACCATATGGTTCTTCGTATCTACCATGGCTGTGAATGAATAAAAGAAGCAGAACAGCCAACACAAGAGGAAAGACAAAAGATGAAAAGCAAATTTTAACAATTACTTTTCAGTCAGGTCACCCAGAATTTAAAAACATGTAATGCACCAAACATCAACTCTGGTGTCCTCAGTTACTACAAGTGTCGTTGTCCAGTGTTGCTGAAGAGAGATGCGTTCACCAGTGGCAATGACACGTCCCTCAACTCATTCCTTATCCCCCAAAAAGGGGACTGTGGACTGCATGAGCAGGAAAATTTCAGCCTGCAGTACACCAGGTTCACATTCTGATGAACCTGGGACAACAACACCAACTGTCCTGAATGCAATAACAGTTAGGTTAGTGAGCTATAAGGTTCAGTGCTGACTCTTCAGACTTGTTCTCTCTGTGATGTAAGTTGAATTCTCCGACAACAAATCAAGCCCTGTGTGCATCAACCTCAGTCCTTCCTTCCATCCATCATGTACAGTGATCCATTCTTATACTGTCACTTAGTTTTTAATTTACTTTATTTGTTTACTGCACAGTGTTATCTAACCCCAACTGTACATTATCTGCAATGAAGTAATAACAGGTTTCAGGTGACTAAGAAATGAAGCTGGATTAAACAGTTTTTTTTCTTTTTTTTTTTTATGTATAAGCTTTCATAGCTTGCTATCAAGGCTCAGCAGTCCTCCTACATACCATACACCTCTACGTGACCTTAAGAAGGTACAGTAACTTAACGTGAGAGTATATCTGTGTGAGGTACAGTATTTCCTCGTATTTCGATACACTTCACTTCGCCGCCTCATTTTTCATGCTAGAAAAAAGTTCCCGAGTTGTTTCACACTTCACGAGTTTCCCCGCACTTCGACGCTCCCAGCCGGCAGCCAACATACAGCAGACAACGCGTTCCTATCCCATTTGTCACCTAGTAAATAGCCCATCCACCCTCAACACCAGTTTCGGGACAATTCACCGTCATTAATGAAGACAGCTATGGGTGACACTAGAGTATAATTCAAAGGCGACTACAGCTAGGAGGAAACAAGTTAATTACTGACTAAAGGTGCAACTAATTAATAATATCCAAAGCCTACACTACTGAACATAGACTTTGATGGCTCCTCCTGAAATATAGTTATTAAAGTACTGAATAATTAATAATAAGTATATTTATAGAATGTTGGGGAATTGGCCAGGGAGCGAATTGTCCTGATGGGGAATTGTCCATGTTTTCACGGCGAACTGTCTCTGAACCAACACACCTTCACCTGCCACTCAAGCCAGTCTTCACCTTATTTCTGGTAGGGATTTTTGGTGTTGCAGTTCTTTATAATAGTTTTAATGTCTTTTCAGGTACATATTTATTGTGTTATACTGTTTTAGCACTAGTAAACACTCTTCATTTAATTTTGGGTAGGGGGTTTGGAGTTATTTCTGATAGGGTAGGTACATGTCCCACCGGAACGCTCCTCTATTTTCCCCACTGATTCTTAACTTCACACTTCGACGTTTCACGTTTCACGAGGTTTTGGCGGAACATCCAACCTGCAAAAAATGAGGAAATACTGTACTTGGCTGTAGAGCAGTGTGAAGCAGATGGGGGTAGGTCAGTGTGAGGCAGGTGGGTGTAGGGTAGTGTGAGGTAGATGGGTGTGGGGAAGTGTGAGGTACATGGGAACCAGGCTGTGTTAGGTTCTGTATGTGGAAGAGAGCAGTGTGAGGTAAGTGAGTGTAGGGCAATGTGAGGTAGCTGGGGGTACGGCAGTACAGCACGAGACAGGCCAATGACAGGAAATGAACTCACATCTCTGCGAGGCCATGATTGTAGACACTTGTACTCGTCAGCTGGGTAGCCCTTCACGTGCAGGAAATTGAGCAGAACCTAATAATAAATGGTGATGATGTTAGAAAAGTTCAGAAAATTACACATTGCAGGATGCCACCACCAATACTGTTTGTGATAAACAATTATTAGGGATGTCAAATAACAGTGCACCTAAAAAAAAAGAAAAAGAAAGAAAAAAAAAAGCAGTAAATAACTGGAGGAATGCTATGGGATTTATTGCTCATATACTGCTGCTTATGCATGAGCAACTGTTCATTCTCACCTTAAATATCTGGACTGAATAGCCTAGCCTCTGGGATCTACAATCTACGTCGAGACTTATAAGACTGGCTGATGGATAACTATATACTATTAAAAATGTAAAGTTTTGTCCATCCATCCATCATCCAATCCTATGTCGCCCCATAAGGAGCATAGGAACCCGGGGCTAGGCAAGTTGGTCCTGACATTTAAGATGAGAGTGACCAGCCTCACTCATCCCTGAGTGGCATTACATGAGCAATAAACTCCAACCACCCCTTGGACATAAACCTACACAGGTTCAATCTGATTGGAATGCTGTAATTACCCACAACTCCACCAGGTGCCATAATCTGGTTATATGGTTTCCACTCAACATTGTAAATGGCTTCCTGGTGTACAGGAAACCATTTGACTTGTCACTAAGTGTAGAGTCACCCATAGGCAGGAAGAGGAAAGAATGAAGGAAAGAAAGACAAGAAGGAGTGTAAAGTCACCCACAGGCAGAAGAAAGAGGAAAGAATGAAGGAAAGAAAGATAGAAGGAAAGGATGGAAGAGAGGAAAGGGCAGACACCCAAAGCAGCACTATATCAAGTGAGTGGATGGTATCTTTACAATACAACTGGTGAGTTGATTTACAGCATAGCTGTATACAGTAAGTCTTTATTATTATTATTGTTATTATTATTATCATAATTATTTTTACTATTATAATTATTATTATTATAAGGTGTTCATGGCATTCATGGATCTGGAAAAAGCATACGACAGAGTAGACAGAGAAGGATTGTGGAAGGTTTTGAGCACGTGCGGTGTAGGTGGTAAGCTGCTATGTGCCCTCAAGGGTTTATATCATGGTAGTGAAGCATGTGTAGGGGTAAATGGGCATCTAAGTGAATGGTTCACAATCGGTGTGGGTGTGCGATAAGGTTGTGTGATGTCTCCTTGGTTGATCAATATATACATGGATGGGGTGATGAGAGAAGTAAAAACATAGGTAATGAAGAGAGGGATGGCACTGGTAATGAATGGTAAAGGATAGATTACCTCAAATTTGTTGTATGCTGATGATGCAGTGCTACTTGCAAATACCAGACAAAAGCTTGGAAGACTAGCGCAGAGTTTTGCTAATGTCTGTGAGTGTCGTGCCTTGAGAGCAAATTTAGAAATGAGTAAAGTGATGGTTATTGAGAGAGAAGGTGACTCCCAGTGTGATGTTACACTGAATGGAGAGAGAGTTCAAATACCTGGGTACTATGATAGAAAAGAGAGGAAATGTGCAACAGAAGTGGAAAGCAAAGTGACACAAGGAAGGAAAGTAGCTGGTGCAATGAAGACCTTGATAAGAAACAGATGCTTGAGTGGTGCAGCTGCACGAGGCTTACATGGAGTGTTAGTGCCAACTTAACATATGGATGTGAGACTATGGTGTGGCATAAAAATGAAAAGTCAAGAGTAAGAGCGGTGGAGGTGGGACTGCTGAGGAATGTATTTGAAGTACAGAGAGTGGATAGGATACAAAATAATGTGATTCGTGAAAGATTTGGAGTAAGGAAGTCTGTGGACACCAAAATCAAAGAGAGTGTACTGTGATGGTATGGTCATGTGGAGAGAATGGATAACAATAGAGTGGTGAAAAAGGTATATCTTAGTGAATTTGTAGGAGGGAGGAGGCGAGGTAGGCCAAGGAGAAGGTGGAGCAATAAGGTGGATGAGTGTGTGAGGAACAGAGGTATGGAAGTCAGTGAGGCTAGGGGACTGATGAAAACAGGCTGGCTAGATGAATGTTGTGAGAAGAGGTGCATGATCAGGGATTTGGCACCCCTTTTAATGTGACAGCGTCTGGACTGACTGTATCGGATAAGTTTGTGTGAAGCTATGGAATGTGATGAATATTTTTGGCGAATCAGATAAAGCCAAGATTCCAGGGGCCTGAATGATGAGTGAATGGAAGTGTGGCCCATTGGAGTGGGCAAACTTGGGCTGTCTGGACATTACTACTCCTCACCCTGCCCTAGGGTGGGAAAGGAGATCCGGATGACAATGATGATGATGATGATGATTATTATTATTATATATTTTTTTGTATGTGTATTTACCTAGGTGTGATATACAGGAAATGAGCAACGCTCATGGGGCCCCGACTCTGTGTCTCAACCAGTCAAACTTTGCTTTAAACTCATTTAAGTTTTTGGACTGGACGATCTCTTTGTCCAGGCTATTCCACTGGTCAATGCATCTATATGGAAAACTGTATTTGTTGATATCCTTCAGGCAGCTTGTCTTTTTCAATTTCTTTAAATGTCCTCTCACTGCTTTCCCCTCCCATACAAACATATCATGGCCCTGAACACTGCAATCATGTCATCTCTCTTTCTTCTTTTTTCTAAGGAAGGTAGACCCAGCTTTTCTAGTCTTTCCTTGTACAATAGATCTGCCAGGCTAGGGACCAGCTTGGCTGCTGCTCTTTGTACTCTCTCGATCTTGTTTACTGTATATTTTTTGTATGTGGGGACCACACCACTGCTGCATATTCCAACCTGGGGCAGATCATAGCCACTATCAACTTTTTCATCATCTCATCCATGTACTGAAATGCCACTCCTATGTTTGTCATGAGCTTATATGTCTCTCTGACAATCTTGTTAATGTGTTTTTCGGGGGACGGATTATCTTGGACCAACACTCCTGGGTCCTTCTTTTCTCTCACTTTTGTGATTGGTTCCCTTCCCATCGTGTAATTCAGTGACGGCCTCTTTGTACTATTACCCATTTCCAGCTCCACTTGTAAATCCTGTCCAGATCTTCCTGCAGCATTTCACAATCCTCTTCAACTTCTGTTCTCCTCATGATTTTTGAATTGTCTGCAAAAGACTTGCATAACTGTTCATCCCATCCACCATATCATTTACGTAAATCAGGAACATATGGACGCCAGCACTGAGCCCTGCGGGACTCGGTTTGTTACTTCTCTCCACCCAGATATCTTGTCCTATATTACTGTCCTTATCTGTCGGTCTCTCATCCAGTCCAAGAGGTTCCCCTTCAATCCTCCAATGTGCTCTAATTTCCACATTAGTCTCTTGTGGGGTACCTTGTCAAAGGCTTTCTCCAGATCTAAGTACACACAATCCATCCAACTATCTCTATCGTAGCACATCAATTGCCCCTGAGTAGAAGCTCAACAAATTAGACACACACAACTTCCATTTCTGAATCCAAACTGACTTTCTGCCAAAATGTCCATCTCCTCCAGATATTTTATCCACCTGTCTTTCAAGATTCTCCCGCACAAGTTTGTGACCAAGCAGGTCAGGGATGCTGGTTTATAATAATTCATGGGCTCTTCCTTATTTCCTCCTTATAACCAAATTTTGGCGCCTGGTGGTTTAGTGGGTAATTATGGCGCTCCAATTGGATTGAGCCGGTGAAGGTTTATTTCCAAGGGATGGTTGGGGTTTATTGCTCACGTAACGCCACTCAGGGATGAGTGAGGCTGGTCCTTCTCATCTTAAATGTCAGGACCAACTTGCCTAGCCCCGGGCTCCTACGTTCCTCATGGGGCAATGTAGGATTGGATGAATGGATGGATATAAAATGATACCACACTGGCCCTCTTCCATTCCCAAGGCACTTTCACTTCTTCCAGAAAACACAATTAAACCGCAAATCTTATCTGTCAGTTGTTCTCTGCATTCCTTTAGTATCCAATTAGAGATCCCATCAGGCCCTGGGGCTTTCCTTACATCTTGAGTTTCCAGTATTTTATACACTTCCTGCACTTCCACCTTTAAATCTTTTAACACTACATTTCTAGTCACTTCCTGTCCCTCCACAAAATCATTTTCCTTAGTGAAAAATGGTGGGAACTTTTGTTCATAATTTCAAGCTGCATTGCTGCATCTTTATACACCTTTCCTTCTACTCTCAGCTTATTGATTCCTTCCTTTTGTTTCAACAGACATGTTGCCGGTTCTGGGTAAACATGGCAAGTGCGCTCTGCCATGGACTTAGAAGCTTATAGTATATATATCTTTTAATTTAATTTATCAGTTGCACTGATCAAGACGTGATAACTTTAATTCTTTGTGGCTTTTTTTTTTTTTAATGCAAGGAAGAAGGAACCAAGATAGGCCCGCATACCGTTCCTTCCAAGAAAAAGTAAAAACAATGCAAAAGAGAGCCAAATTCAAGATCCATTAATTTCGAGATGCCTGGACACACTGCGTTTGAAAGAGTGGAGATCATAGGAAGCAGGGAATACAGACAGAGGGAGAGAGTTCCAGAGTTGACCAGTTGCATAAATGAAGGACTGGGAGTAACGGTTAACTCTTGCATTAGAGAGTTGGACAGAAAAGGGATGAGAGTTTGTTGCCAGACGGGTACTACGTGCCCGTCATAGAGGTCGAGGGATGCAAGCAGACAGTTCAGAGGAACAGTGACCACTGAAGTAGCGATAGAAGAGAGATAAAGAAGCAACAGTGCGGCGAAGAGACAAAGGTTGAAGGGAATCAGTAAAAGGAGGAGAGTTAATGAGACGAAAAGCTTTTGACTCCACCCTATTGAGAAGAACCGCATGTGGCGAGCCTCCCCACACATGAGAGTTGTACTCCATACACGGGCGAATAAAACCTGTGTACATGGTCAACATCTGTGCAGGGGTAAAGAAAGCTCGGAGTCGGCCCAACACACCTAATCTCTTGGAAGCAGATTTCACAAGAGATGTAAAATGTTCTATCCAAGACAAATCCCGAGAGAATGAAACCCCTAGCATGTTCAAGGATGATGCAGGGCTGAGCTGGACATTATTAAACATTAGTGGGTAATCCTGAGGAAGATTTTGTCGGGTTGATAAGTGTAAGAATTGAGTTTTTGATGCATTAAAAATAACAAGATTATTTTTACCCCAATCAGAGATATGAGCCAAGTCAGACATTAGGTGTGCCATAGCCTCTCACCCCTTGTTTGCTGAAGTAACTGCTGAGATGGACGTTGTGGAAATCGAATGGAAAGGTGAAGGGTGGAATCATCAGCATATGAGTGGATAGGGTTAGATGTACAGCTTAGAAGGTCATTGATGAATAAAAGAAAGAGAGTTGGTGATAGGACAGGGCCCTGAGGAACACCACTGTTGATAGGTCTAGGAGAAGAACGATGGCCGTCTACAACAGCAGCTATAGAACGACCAGAAAGGAAGCTAGAGATGAAGGCACAGATAGAAGGATAGAAACCATAAGAGGGCAGTTTGGAAATCAAAGATTTATGCCAGACTCGATCGAAAGCCTTAGAGATGTCAAGTGCAATGGCAAAGCTTTCGCCAAAGTCCCGAAAGAAGGATGACCAGGAGTCTGAAAGGTAGGTGAGAAGATCGCCAGTGGAGCGTCCCTGACGGAACCCATACTGACAATCAGAAAGAAGGTTGTGACAGGAAAGATGCTTTAAAATTTTTCTGTTAAGAACAAAGCCGCCATATTGGCGATGACGTCAGAACTCATACTGCAGACGATGCTCCAATCCATCACACAATACTTACCAGTAACAGCGATAATAGTTTTCATATTTACAAACGTGGCCACAGTAGATCCAAACTACTGCTTCATGTATGTTGTGAAGGAATACTTTTCAAGGTGTAAATGAGTGATACCTGTTAGGTAAGTAAATTGTAATGAAACTGACTACAAGTTCCTTACCGCTACACCATTCCCGAGCAGTGCTCGTTTCTCATGAGGTGGAAAATGTTTGATGTATGGCGTACAGTAGCAGTCGTATGAGTTTATATTGGTATTATGCTCAAGAATATTTAATATCTGACCTCTTCTAGGTGAAGGCGCTCACCATCCACTCACTCGATGTAATGCTGCTCTCGGGTGTCTGCCCTTTCCTCTCCTCCATCCTTCTTTCCTTCAATTCTCTTCTATCTTTCTTACCTTCATTCTTTCCTTGTCCTTCTGCCTACAGGTGACTTTACACTCCCTCTTCTGTCTTTCCTTCATTCTTTCCTCGTCCTCCTGCCTGTAGGTGACTCTACACTGAGTGACAAGCCAGATGGTTTCCTGTACACCAGGAAACCATTTACAACACTGGATGGTAACCATATAACCAAATTTTGGCACCTGGTGGTTTAGTGGGTAATTATGGGGCTCCAATTGGATTGAGCCGGTGATGGTTTATAGCCAAGGGGTGGTTGGGGTTTATTGCTCACGTAATGTCACTCAGGGATGAGTGAGGCTGGTCACTCTCATCTTAAATGTCAGGACCAACTTGCCCAGCCCTGGGCTCCTACGCTCCTCCGTGGGGCGACACAAGATTGGATGATGACGATGATGATGATCTCTTTATTATTAATAATCTGAAAGAACAGTTTCAATGAGTGACTCTGAACTTGACTGTAAAGTATCTTCAGGAGGGTGCAACAAAATACTGAACTGGCAGTCATTTACCCAATCAACACCAAATTGGCACTTTTAATTGGTAAGTGTTATAGCTTCTATCACCATATAGGTTCATACTCACCTAATTATCTGTAATCCAGTCAAATTTGTGTATTTAATTTTACTTTGTAATAAATCCGGATTCACAGCGAAAATGCGCTAAAATTAGCAAAAGTGTTTTTCCTTTTGCTCATCTACTTGCCTTGGCAGACTTCTACTTTGTATAAATATTAATTTAACATACAACTACATTTATTTGCACTTTAAATCAGTATCTGCGCAAAACAGAAGTCTGTCAAGGTGTGTTGGCAATCTAAAGTAGAAATACTCACTAACCTTAGCACATTTTCACTCTGAATCCTAATTTTCTATTAATAGTTAAATTAAGCAGAGTTTTTTGATTGAATTTCTGATAATTATGTGTATATGAACCTCTATGGTGAAGAAAATAATATTTTCACAACAGTAAAGACTGCATTCCAGCACTACGAACTTCCGATGAGCAGCCAGCCACCGCTGCTTACGTTTATTGTTATTGCCTGGTACACAAGGGAATAATTTCCCTGGTGTAACTCACCGGGTCGGTCAGGATCACTTGATGGTAGTGATCGTCAGCTTTTACCCTCCCGGAAGGGAGCTGAGAGCTCATATAGTCCAATCTATGGGCAAGGCTGTGACCTTCACAACCGCACACACCCATCCCCTTGCTCAAGGGGGACAGTAACCACCCACTTCGTCAGTGAAACTTTTCGCAACCTGAGCGAGGCGCGAACTCCTGTCTACCAAATGGCAAGCGAGAACGCTACCACGCCAGCGAGCGGTGTGTGCTTTTGTCTGTGCACTTACACATTGGAACAAAACACTAACACTTATTCCTCTTGTCACTGGGCATTCTTGGAGGTCAGAAATAAGCACAGTGCATGCAGGTTAAATGTAAACAAAGTAGACTGTGCTGCCTCAGTATGAGTAGTGACGTCACGACCAATCAGAGGCCGTTTCAGAGTCACATGATTTTTCAGCTACTTTATCTACTATTTTTTCATGTATCTGCACAATCTTCTTGGAAAAAATGGTTGAAATAGTTATTTTCTGCATATTGTTTACCTATACAAGTATCTTACTTTTAAAAAATTTTGACCGGAAACTTGTCTATTTGCCACTGGCAAACCTAT
>JAGKTI010036816.1:0-11010 GCA_018397915.1 Birgus latro
AAAATGAAGGGAGAATGGAGTGAAAGAGTCAAGGAAGAAATTGGCGAGCGGGAGAGTGGAAGGAAGGGAAGTGAATAAGAGAGCAGAGCAGAAATCAGGAGGGGAGAGCGGAGAGGTAGTGAGTGAAGGAAAAAAGAGTGAGGGAAGAGAGAATGGAAGGGAAAGAGCAATGGAAAGAAGGAAGAGTGGACGGAGAATGAGAAAGACGAGTATGAAGTGGGAAGTGGAGCAAAGGAGTAAATGGAGAGAGTGGAATGAGAAGGTTGAGCGAGGAAAGAAAACTATATTTAGCCCAACAGCTTTTAACAGTCTCTCCATCGCTGAATGAAATCGCCAGAGGATAGAGCAAAAAAAAAATAATAATCTGACGGAAGATTGTGAGGATTCTGCCTGTTCTCTCTCTTTCCCTCCCGCCCTCCCTGCCTACGACCTCCCCCCTTCCCCCCATAGCTTAGGTTAACGCCCTGCCTTTCAACCATTCCTTACTCACCCCTCCCCCCCTCTCCCCCCCCCCCCCTCTCTCTCTCTCTCTCTCTATCTATCTATCTATCTATCTATCTCTATCTTTGACATATATATACTAATGTACCTCTCCATCACTCAGTATTTTTACTTCAGTATCGCTGGGACCCGGGGGTTGATTGCCTGGCCCAGACATACAAGGCAAGGATGACCAGTCGTTCATCCCTGTGTGGCATTATGTGGGCAATAAACCCCAACCATCCCGTGGATATAAACCCCTATCAACCAAAACCTAGTTGGAGCGCCTCTACCGACCAGAAAACCGGATGTCCACGTAATTATACGACTTTAGGCAATTTTTTTGGCTTCTTTCTTGTAGACCTACCCGAGGGTACTAGACCTAAATTCAAGGAATGGATGATGAGTGTCTACACACACACACACACGCACACACACACACACACACACACACACACACGCACACACACACACACACACACACACACACATACACAGATGCGCGCGCACGCCCGAGCGTTCGTTCAGAAAAGGAAGGTGTCAGACAGAGATATCGATATTATCAAAGACGACTCAAACAGAAAAGCAGAGCTTACAGTAATGCCTATCGACTCCATAAGGGTCACTAAAACAGGCGTTTAATTTTTGCTAATTCCCATTCCTCCCCTAGACAATAATATTCAATCATCGATTTTACAGTCCAAGTTCCTGCTTCAGTTCTAAGTACGAACAGGCTCGGGTAAAAAAAAAAAAAAACTCTTCGAAAGGTCTCAGGGGTGGTAAGCGGCTCCAGGTCTTCTCGGTGGTGGGTCGAATGTGTTTCCGATTATATCACTGCCATCTCTATATGCAGAATAAAATCACCAGAAGGTAACAAGAATTCAAAACAGGGGGTACCGAACTGAAGAGATTAACTCCTCAACTCAAATTATGTACTAGTATTTTGTAGTTCATTATGATCTGCAGTGCTATTCGCTACATGTAGGATAGGCTTTTCGAACGAGTGGCGTCAGATGCTACCTTCATTAATTTATTCAACACATCATTTTAAAGAAAATAAGTGTCAGGAAGTAGCAAGAAAAAATGTCATCATCAGCCTGAAGGGGAAAAGAAAGCAAGACCTCCCCCCCTCCCCACTATTTCTTTACTTGAAGCATCATTACCAAGGAGTGTTTTACCTCCTCGATCAGATGACATTTTTCTGTTTCATTTTTGCTCTCTCAAGTCAATTTGCTCAACCTAGGGATGATATCTAACAATATAGAGGTTAATGAAGGCTTTGTCTATCCCTTCAGTTGACGCGGTGTATAAAACAGTCAGGTAACAGCAAGGATAAACTAATAAATGTCACCTGACTGAAGGTCTTAAACCTCTCATAGTGATTTGAATAGTCTCCTTTCAGCAGATTTTGTGGTGCTGGAGAAAAACCCCTTTCTATTATAGCCGAGTAGTTTCACTGATTATACAAACGTTACTCAACTACCCCGAAAGGAGAAGGGAGTTCTTCAGCCTATGACCCACTGAATTCACGTCCAGACAACCATGAGGCCACGACAATATTAAGGTCTGATTGCTTCCTGTCACATAAGTGTGGTCATGCAAAACACAGGTTCTGTTGCCTCGACCCCATTCATCTCTCCGGCATGAATAACTAGAATGTTTTACCACTTTGTCGTTTTATGTATCCAACTCTGGACATAAACTGCATAGTCCGTTCCTACGGTCCAGCAGTTCTACACACCAGACACCTTCACAAATCACCACTTCGGCATTACTACTCACTGTCCATACTGAGCAAAAGCTAGGGCTGTCTTATTCAGGACTGGGGTTATGGTATTGCGCGGGTGTTTTTATGACTTGTCGGTATATCTTGTGGAAGATTCGAAGAGACTGTATGAACAAAATTCAAGCCATCAAACTGTTTCCATTTACTGTCTGGGATCCAGTTCGCTTGCATTCGAATAACAGACGACTTCTTTCCCCACTTTACTTCTGTTGTATGAAGGGGGACTGACTCAATGCAGGTTGAGAGCACTGATCATTTTCTGAGAAAGCTGAAGACTCGAGTGAAATCCGATTTTACATGCCATTCGTAATCTGCTTAGATTTTTCCATACAGACATCCCTATTTTGGTAACGTGGAAAGAAAATTTACGAAAATTATGGGATCTGATAGTAATTCATAGCGTCCATGGTCTGAAAAAATGCCGAAAGTAGAAACTTTCAAGTCATTAAAAGGAGGAACCTTAAAGTTTTAACCGATGAACCGATTCGAGACTGTGACCTAGCAGGAGGAGGGCGATGCACTAAGAACCCTTGGAACAAAATCCCACATCTAGCAAACCTGAATAGTAATAGGTTAATTGCTAGTCGAGGCTGTTTTTGCAAAAGAAGTAAAGTGCTCTCTCCTTGATAATGCAGGAAAAAATGAGTCAGCAAGGATTTTGAGAAATGGTGAAAGCCTGACTCGTGGGTTGTTGCAGTTGCGTTGAGTTGAGAGATGGAGTGATTGAATTTTGTACCCTTCAGGAAAATGAGATTAATTTCATCCCAAGCAGATATAAGAGACAAGTCGGAGGTTAGTTGTGACCAAACCTCATCCTAAGAATGTTGTAGTAGATGTTGTGATGGACCGGATCCGTGAGAAGGGAGTGGAAAAGTGAATGATAAAGAATGAACAGGGCTAGATGTAACCTTCATGTTGTATATGTGTATATGTAAAGCTAAAATTACTGATAAGCCAGGATTCCGTGGGCTTGAATGATGAGTGAACGGAAGCATAGCCCATTGAAATGAGCAAACTTAGGCTGTTTGGATGTTGTTACTCCTCACTCTGCCCCAGGATGGGAAAAGAGGTCCGGATGATGATGATGATGATGATGATGATGATGATGATGATGATAAGAGGAACATTATCAGTAAATTGACAGATCCATGAAGACCACCACTAATGATGATTTTAGAAAAGTGGCCTTTTTCAGCGACAAGGAAAGGCAGACTGGAGAGAGACCGAAATGAAGGCACTTAAATTGGGATAAAGACGGCAGCGACGACGAGGTAGACGACGACAATGTCGACGGCGGCGGGCGAGGCGACGGTGGCTGCTGCTGCTGCTGTCGCTGTCGCTGCTACATGAACACGTGAACTTCAGGTTTAAGCTACTCTTCTGCGTCTCACTGTTCTGTCACGGGACAGGGAGGCAACTGAGGGACATTTGTATAAGCGGACAACAATGCCATCCAGTTATATTGGTGTCACCACATCAAGGTGTGTCCTTCCAACACTGGTAGAAAGTATTAGAGGATAATTTTGGAAATTATAGATTTCTGGACCCTGTCAAAGGGTATTGGGATATCTATCACAATGGCAAAGTACCAAAATCAGAAAAGAGGATGACCAGATATCTGAGAGAAACATGAGATCACCACCGGGGTGCGAGTCTGATCTAACCCAAACTGGCTGCTGGAAAAAAAAAAGAATATGAAAGGAAACGTGCCGTAAAATTTTCCTGTCGACAGGCTTAAAGACTAAAAATGCTGGGGACAATTGACAGACAATGACCAAAGAGTTGCCTACGCATTGTAAACACGGATGCAAATTTAAACAACTGGGTGGACCCTGCACTTTGTACTTTCTCTGTCCCTATATTTAGATCCCCCCCCACTCCAAGTAATAGTGGAAAATATGATTATGGAAGCTGTGTATTAATTTAATGTCTTCCAATCTGAAGATTACAGAGGAATGATAAATTTCACAGTTTTGTTGTTTGAAGGTGATGTATCTATGCTCAGCCAGACTGCAGGTTGGGAGAAATGCCTTCAATTGAAGCTTTTCGACTGCACGAGGTTCATTAAGGCAGTCAGCAATATGTTTTTTATTTCCAGATTTTACCCAAGAACAGCCAGTAGGCGTCAAATTTATATCTACACCATCAGCTGTACTACTGGCTGAACAGAGACAAACTGAGGGAAACAAACAACGCCCAACATTCTCACCGGCCCGAGAACTACAGTCGGGTTCTTCCAATTGCAAGTTGGATGTGTTAACCAGTGCACCACCGGCTCCCCATACTACGCAACTACCAACATGATTCTCAGTGCAAGACTGGACTGAAGCGTAGTAATCTGTCTGCAGCAAAATGTTGTTGTTTATGTTGTTTTTGTTATTGTTGTTGTTCCAAGTTCATATGAAACATGAACCCGATGGACTGCAGGCTTACAGTAATTTGCTCATCTACTGTCCACTATCTTCCTTTCGGAGGACAGGGAAGTAGATGAGGGACGTTGGTATAATCGGGTAGTTGAGTTGCCAGGTTATGTCTGTGCCACCTCCTCTGCGTCAGGCAAAGTAATCAGACAAATTGCACATGAACAACCTGTAATTCAAACTAACTAGACGAGTAATGGCTGTGAAAGATAAGCATCAGGGGAGGGTAGGTAGGGGAAAGGGTGAAATATGTACTGCTGACTTAACTAACACTCGAGTTACTGTGACTCATTCCCAGCTGAATAAAGTCCTTTGGAGTCAACTGGAGGAAAATACTGAAGTTGTCCCGACTACAAGAGAGTTAATGGTGACGGTATTAACGCACGCAGGTTTATAACTCACTCTCACCTTAAGCGTTGGTTGAAAGAGATTACAGGAGTTGCCTCGACCATAAGAGAGTTAACGGTGACATTATTAACACGGTGTGGCATAATAATCCCACTCTCAAGCAAATGAAATCATCTGCAACTGGAATAGAATACTAGAGCTGTTCCAACCATGAGAGGGTTAATGGAAAAGGACACTAAAAGGTTAATGGTGACAGTAACACAGGGTCCAGTGACTCACTCTGCTGAATCGTCTGGCATTAGGCGAAACAGAGTACTGGAGTTGTTCCGACCAAGAGAAAGGTAACAGTGACAGCATTAAAACTCTTAGGCTCCTATGCTCAAACCTAAATCTAGAAAGGCTAGGGTACGTGCTGCATTTCAGACTCGTGCAGAATGGAACATGGGGAAGACCTACCTTTAAATATAATAATGCAGAGTATAACATTTTGGTGGCAGGAGAGAGTGACTGGGAAAGTGGTTAGACTATGTACTACTGACCTATTTAAGACTCTCAGGCATCCCTAACAACCCTCATTCTCAGCCAAACGACGTCTTTTGGGGTTAAGTTGCAATCAAAATACTACAGCGTGCGTTCCCGATCATGAGAGAGATGATGTTTGTAGTATCAACACTCTCAGGCTCCGATGATTTACTCTAAGTTGAACGTGGTAAAGCTAGAGAGCTCGTGGTGCATTTTTGGCTGGTGCTGAAATAAATTACTAAATAGTGACAGACATTCCCATATTACTTGCTTCGAGGTATGGAGGCCTGAGGCAAGACTACCATAATTCAATAAACTTACGAGCAGACGATCAGCTTATCTTCCCTCGATGGTATTACATGACCTGATTACCTTTTACCATCTCGTTGGACATCAGAGCAGTACGCGCATGGCTGACACTTCGACTGGATATTTCTAACCGCTGTACCCCCGAGTGACTGAAGACAATCTTTGGGATATACGTGTAACTTCGGATAAGACAATATTCAGCATAACTTTTAGCGATCATCTGTGGGTGTCTCAAACATTCTACAGTCAAATCTCTATTCTAATTAAGCTTTTATTATTGCAGGTAGAACATGAATACTGTATGAAAAGATTCTGCACTCTCCTCTCCTAGTTCCTGGTAGCTAAATAACAATAACTTAGGATATTTCTTCTCCAGTAATTATAGTCCATTCATTTAAATTAGGCGGAAACTATCATTTTGCAGCTTATTTTCCAAGGCTCAGAGGAAGCATACGACAATTTTATGGCTCAACATCCCTTCCACAGCACTTCTTCGTGACTAACACTATATTCTAGCGTTAAGCTGCTTTTCCAACTCCGCATTCGAGGCGGAAAGATAGCAATTTTGAGCCTAGTATAAGTGAACAGAGTATAGTATTTTTTCTTTTTGTAGTAAGGATACAAGAAGCACAGAAATATTCCGTGTTCATATTGTTCTTCTTGAAAAAACACCACAGTTACGACAAAGAATTGATGGTAAATTTGTGAATCAGTAGACAGAGGGGGTGGATGGGTATTCACGCTCACAGAGAAGCAAAGCATCGGTCAAGTATTCAAAACTGAGGGTCGATCATTCATGAGTAAGCATTCACAGCTTAGCATTTAAAAAATGTGCCATTTATTCAGGAATGAGCATTCACACAGGAGCACCGAAAATTGGGCATTCAAAAGCAAGGGTCGATCACTGAAAGCTGAACATTCACACCTGTGCACTGAAAATTGAACATCCAGAAATGAGGGCCAATCTTGCAAACCTGAGCGTTCAAAAATGAGTATGAAAAGTGAAAATCCAAAACTGAGCGTAAAAAACAGAGGGTCGAGTATTCTCTTCCGACTACAAAACCCCTAATTACCCATATTGGAGCCCAGGTCTTACACACGATCGAGGCAAAGCTATCGTTATGCTACAGGAGACCGTCCTACGTCCCTGGCAGAGATTCACATGACATAAAAACCTCCGGTCATCCCTAGGACTTAAACAGAAAGCACATACTTACTCCGGTTTGAACTCTACTATAATACTGAGGCGCTAATTTATACTATTTAACTGTCTATCGTACAATCGCTAATTGCCCCATCAGGAGTAGAGGGGCCCAGGGCTAGTGTACTCAGTTTAGGCAAATAAGGCGAGTGACCAATCGATCATTCCTGGGTATCATTACGTCAGCTACAAACTCTAATTTTACCTCAGATTTAAACCTTACAACCCACTGGTGACCAAACAACCAGGCTTCCACTCACTGACTTTTATTTATTTATTTTTTTTGAAGGGTGGTAACAAGTAACTGTTTGGCTTGTCACTCAGTTTGGTCACCTACAAGTAACTCTACTTTCCAATGACTGGGCGATGGAGCTCACAGTAGGGCAAAACCAAGGGTCAAGCTTTAACTCCTAACTTTGTGCTACAGTATCCCTTATTATCGTTTGGGGGCTCCAGGAGGCCTAGGGGCAGAAGGTACAAGGTTAGGCTACAATAATCCAGATGACTGAAGTTGCAGAGATCGTCCTATGACCCTGGCAGAACTTTACATGACAGAAAAGCCTTCAGTTGTTTCTCGGGCGTAATCGATGCACATTAACACACTCTTTCCTCTAATCAGAGCTCTACGGTGTTATCTGTCTATCAGTCAACCAATCATTCATTGTCTGATCAGGACCGTAAGTGACTGGAGCTAGGGTGCTCTGTTCGGGTACTAAAGGCGCCTGATCAATCGCTCGCCCCTGTGTATCATTATGTGATCAAAACACTCAAATCACCTTGAACCCAAGCCCAGTAGGTCCACGTGAACTGGGGAGCCTTAACTCAATAGTCCACCAGATATTTTGCAGGACAAATTCCTCTAGCCGCTTGTCGAAATCGAACTGCGTCTCATTACCACACACCCTCCTCCAACCTAAGCTCAACCACTGTACTACCGGCATCCTGGTTGATACACAAAATTAAAATGCACATGAGTTCACAGCTAACTATTACACCCCGAGTATATCATATTCACTAAGTACTAGCTGTTACCAAACGACATTAATTAACTTCCAGGAGAGCACCGAAGTCATAAAGGGATTTGCGAATGCCGTATTATTGGGGGATTAACTCTTGCATTAGAGAGTTGGACAGAAAAGGGATGAGAGTTTGTTGCTAGACGGGTGCTACACGCCCGTCGTAGAGGTGGATGGATGCAAGCAGACAGTTCAGAGGAACAGTGGCCACTGAAGCAGCGATGGAAAAAAGATAAAGATACAACAGTGTGGCGAAGAGACAGAAGCTGAAGGGAGCCAGTAAGATGATGAGAGTTAACGAGACCAAAAGCCTATGACTCACCTTGTTGAGAATAGCTGTATGTGGGGAACCTCCCCATACATGAGAGTTGTATTCTACAAAGGCGCGAATAAAACCCGTGTATAAAATCAACAACAATGCAGGCGTACAGAAGGCACAGAGTCGGCGTAACCACATAATGTCTTGGACGCAGATTTTACAGGAGAGGTATTATGATCTTCCAAGATTCATCCCAAGAGAATGAAACCACAGTTATGTTCAACGAAATGCAGAACTGAGTTGGATATTGTTAAGAATTAGAGAATCCTCCCGCGAAAGATTTTGACGGGTCGAAGGATGCAAGAGCGGAGTCTTTGATGCATTAAAAAAAAAAAAAAAAAAAAGGATTACCTTTACCCCATTCAGAGATATCAGCCTAGTCAGACAGTGTGCCATAGCCTTATCCCTTATTTGCTGAAGTACCTGCTGAGATGGACCCTGCGAGAAGCGGATAGAAAGATGCAAAGTAACTCCGCTGTCAAGCTATACAAACGTCACACAGCTCCCTCTTCTCCCGAACGGAAGATGGCGGACCGCAGGAAAAGGGCTTCAGCCTGCAGTGCACAGGGTTCATGATCGTGTGAGACCGGGATTGAAATTATTACTATTTGCTGTCTGGTTTGGTTAGCCAGCAACAAGTTACAATTGGAGACCTGAATGACCTGAATACACTTTATAAATACACTTTATAAAAAAGTACCAACTCACATGTGCTCCGTACTTTCTCCTGCACCCTATATACATCCCCGAAATGAGATACAGAGAAGCTAGTCCCTCCACCAACACAATCAATCAACCTGCCGCCAGTCACACCACACAGTTATCCCAACAATTTGGCTCAAGTCGCCCCTTTACTGTAACTCACCCACCCTTCCCCTATCGCATTCACTCACATTCTTTCCTCCTTTCTTACCAGTATTACTTTCCTCTGTCTCTTGCACTCACATTTCCTTGTTCTGCGTTTCTGTCTCACAGTTATTGCCTTCCTCTATCTGTCTCATTCATTCCCTTCCTCTGTTTTTCCTTCTGTCTTACTAATATTACCTTTCCCAGTTTCTCTCACATTCCCTTCCTTTGTCTTTCTGTCTCTCACTAATATTGCCCTCCCCTGCCTCTCACTCAAATTACTTTCCTGTCTCTGTCACTCACACTCCTATCCTCTCTCTCATTCTCACACATCTACTCCCCCCTCCTCTCTGTCTGTCTGTCTGTCTCTCTCTCTCTCTCTCTCTCTCTCTCTCTCTCTCTCTCTCTCTCTCTCTCACTCTCTCACACACACACACACACACACACACATAAGAAGCTAATGCACGATATTTTTTAATGTTTCTTCAGGTTTCAGAACGTAATGACGGGAAGTCGTCGTGGTAGTTCTTTGATCGATTGTGCATGAAGGTGTGGTGTTCGTGTTCATGATTAGAGTAGCTAGTGATACAGTAATAGTGTGTTCATTCTTATTTATAGTGGTGTGTGTGTGTGTGTGTGTGTGTGTGTGTGTGTGTGTTAGTGTGTGTGTGAGTGTGTGAGTGTGTGAGTGAGTGAGTGAGTGAGTGAGTGAGTGAGTGAGTGAGTGAGTGAGTGAGTGTGTGTGTGTGTGTGTGTGTGTGTGTGTGTGTGTGTGTGTGTGTGTGTGTGTGTGTGTGTGTGTGTGTGTGTGTGTGTGTGTGTGTGTGCTATAAATACTGAAAGTGACCATGTGATAAACAGCATGGCATACATTATATAGTATGTGATCTGTTCATTCAGATAGTGACACTGTGGAACAATAACACAGAGCACATACCGTAAACGAACATGTCGCTACGAGGTGTCGCTACTGAGGGGAAAACAATAAATACAGTTCCTTTAGTCTTACGGCCACCCCCTCACAGAGTACAGATCATTCCAAAGACAGATGGATAGATAGGAAGATAGGACAGGTGGATATTGATTGACAGATATATAGAAATAGACGGAGAGATGGGTAGGTATAGACAGACGGACACCAGACAGAGAGACAGACAGAAGGGCCGAGCTACAGAGACAAACATATATTGGAGAGGGGTGTGTGTGCTCTATTAATACTCCGTGTGTCCGCGTCTGCCATCACTCACAGCACCCCACGTCAGAGCTCTACACTGTATTACAATGACAGTGAAAGATGGGTCCTGGCGTAGAGGGAGCTTGAAATAGATGGATATAGGTACAGAAGCAGACTGACATGCAAAAGAAGAAAAAAAAAGAATCAGTCAGGTAGTCTGATAGTAGTCTGATAGACAAACATATAGACAGATGGACATAAAGACAGCTGGACAAACAGATAAATGGGGACAGACATACAGATACGAAATGATACACACAGACAGACACAGATAGTCAAGCTGATATTGATGGACAGTTGGACAGACAATTACAGAGCGAGATACACTGACGGGCAGAAAGATAAAGTATTAAATGGATACACAGACAGGGCATCAGACGGAGCACCCGACCATGCTGTATTACAAGGATGGTGAGAAGATTCCAGGAGTTAAAAGACATGAACTGATAGGTAGGTAGGTTGACAGATAGACTGACAGATAGATATACAGCAGAGAGAGAGAGAGAGAGAGAGAGAGAGAGAGAGAGAG
>JAGKTI010036817.1:0-11010 GCA_018397915.1 Birgus latro
TTTGTAAACTGAAAGGTCTGAAAGTCTAAATTCAATAATACTTGAGGTCAAATATATGTAAATCATTGGTTGTTGCTTGTGAGTAACCCAGGTCTGTCTGGCTGAGCAGACCCAGCAACCACAGGCATGCAACTGCCCCTCCAGGGCTGTCCTCTGCAGCAAACCAATGTTTTTTTGTGATTGACAGTGCCTTGCCACAGCAAGGCACATGGAAGAGTGTGAAGATTTGCTTCCCAGAGAGATGTAGCATTTGCATCCATCCACCTAGTTAACATGGGTACGACAGTAGGCTCCATATAAATCACTGGTTAATACAAGTGGAAACTGAGATACAACTGTTGTACCGACTGATTCAAGTACATCTATTCTTCAATACCACTTCCATTATATATTAATAAATACAGTACTGTATATAGCATTTTCTAGATGACATTTGAAAAAATACATGCTTAAAAACAAAAAAAGTTTGTATTTTGCAACTTGAAATTTTGTAAGCTGAGGAGATACTACTGTATATATGGATTATTACCATCAAGGATTATATTTAAAAAGGGAGGCTATAATTATGTATTATTAATTTCACAATACTGAATATGAATACGGAAGACAATTTATACTGCATTTTACTATTTTGAAAAATCTAAATCTCTTGGCAAAATATCCAAGAAACTTCAAAATCTCCTAGAAGGGTTTTGTTTCTATGCTGCAACTAAATAAATGCTACACAAACCTAAATCTTGGCCATGAGCTTTGTGATTGCCCATGACATGCAGAAGAGAGTAGCCTTCCCACATCAGAGTTGTCCCAGCTGGACATACTGGGTAGGTGACTTCTTGAGAGTGTTTTGTGAAGAGGTAACCTTTAGACTTGGGGGGTGGACCAGGGGGTGCTGGCTCACCAGGAATACCAAGTTGTCCTGTTAAAACAATACTAATATACTGTACTACACTACACTGTATTTTTAAGGCTGGGAAGACAGAATATACCTCATGCTGACACCTTGTCTTAAGACATTTCTTTTGATATCTCTATCCTTTCTTATCCAATGTCAGCTTTCTCATGAATAAATTGTTTAGCTAATCTCAACTCTCACCTGTGAATTTTCTCCTTTTTAGCAGAGAGTCTTCCACTATCAAAATTACCAGTAACCTCACAGTTCGAACACTTTACATCCACCTGCATTTTATTGCATTCTTCGCACATGTCTGTCCCTACCATCAATGCGTGTCTCTCTTCATCCACTTCACTACACCAAAAAACCTGGCTTCCGCTCTTTCCTCCAGAAGAACACTTCAGTATAATTGACTACTCTTTCATCATCATCATCATCACCATCTAATTCCGTGTTTCCCCATGAGCAGCACAGAAGCCCGGGGCTAGGCAAGTTGACCGTGACATTTAAGATGAGAGTGACCACCCTCACACATCCCTGGGTGGCATTAAGTGAGCAATAAACCCCAACCACCCCTTGGATATAAACCTGCACAGGCTCAATCCGATTGGAATGCCTTAATTACCCACATTTAAGATGAGAGTGACCACCCTCACACATCCCTGGGTGGCATAACATGAGCAATAAACCCCAACCATCCCTTGGATGTAAACCAGCACAGGCTCAATCTGACTGGAACGCCTTAATTACCCACTAAAGCACCAGGCTACTTTTTACTCATCTTTAATTCTTTCCCCTAATGGTTCCTTTCAAAACACTCAATTTATTACTGTTACTCTAACATACTTTTCTTCACTTGTGTTTTTAGTTCATTAACAAATGTAACAGCAAGTAAAAAAAAACACTTCCTCAGACATCAATATACAAGTTGTACCTACTACAAAAGCCTCTCCCTCATCAGCAGTAATGTGATCTAAAATGGCCAAACAGTTATTGCAAATGACTGCTTACAATGGATGACACACAAAATGGTGCACTGTCTTGATTTAATTGTAACTGGTGTTTAAAAAATGACACAATGATTAAGATAATACTAGTAAAAAGATGGCTGACCTGGTCTGCCTTGGATTCCTGGAAGTCCATCATTGGCCCGATCCCCTCTGAATCCTTTACGCCCTGCCTGTCCTGGAGGTCCTGGTCGGCCACTGTCACCTATGAATCCTTTAGCTCCCGTCACACCATCGCGACCTGGCTTACCCATAAATCCGGAATTTCCTCGAGCCCCTGTATGGATAATCAATGTGAAATTTCTAAAGCAACACTGTGAAATAACTGAATACCTATACCTGTATAGCTAAGCTAGTATGGTATTTAAGATGTCACAATCTTTCTTGGAGGAGTGAATCTCTCATTTAAACCTATATTCACAACACAAATTTTTAGAAAACACATCAACAGCTATACATGAGGAATTATTATACTGTATAAACATAAGATAAAAGTATCTGACAGAACACTGACTTCTGGTAAAGTCCCATAATTCATGAAGAACAATACGCCTATTCCTAAAAAGAAAACCACACACATCAATTCTCCACCCCCTCAACTTTCAGCTACTACTCTTCTCTTCCTGTTTTTAGAAGTAGGCTCTCCTATTCCTGAAAATATAATGATGATGATGATGACAATGACAACAACAACGGTGGTATTGGTGATTTTGTTGATGAAAATGATGATGACGATGACAACAACAATGGTGGTATTGGTGATCGTGTTGATGATGAAAGCAATGATGATGATGATGATAATGAGGATGATAGCTGCTATAATACCTGTAGAGAACCATACTGGTACTTAATAAAGCCACAGGACTAAAAAGTTCATTCTCTGTTCCCAACCTGCTGGCCCAATGTCTCCTCTGAACCCTGGGAGTCCCGCAGGTCCAGGTAGCCCATCCAGCCCATTGTCACCTCGCAATCCCTGCAGTAGATTAAAATGGAAATAAGGCAAATTTAGAAATTCTTGAACTTTATACACTGTACAGTTAAATCTATCCTTTGTTATCTTGAAAATAATCTATATACAATATATGATTCCTTAAATATCTTGAAAATAATATCTAAACAGTAAATGGGCTTGTACAAGGTCTCACTGTACAGATCTGTATAGTTATTCTGAAGTTAGAGAAAGTACTGTATACATATAATTTTTTTTATTAATCCCTCAGTCATGAACTCAAATCATCTCCCATTAGGCTTTTAAATGATAACTGACTGCAGTAGCAGTAACAGTTGCTGTACACTAGTTCATCTGAATATGAACCCATGAACCCAGTGGACTGCAGGCTGAAGCTGCCACACTTCTGCAGTCCATTATCCTCTTTTCGAAGGACAGGGAGGGATCTGCAGAAATTTTGTATAACAAGTCGGCAGGACTGCATAGTTATATCTGTGCCACTGTTTGAAAGCATCTCTTTCCAGTACTGCACTGACTGTATACACATAAATAACAGTTGCTACTATTGTAAAATGCCTATGCAAAGAAACAAATACCTGTATATCATTACCTTAATGCCTGGAATTCCTGGTAGTCCAGGCCTGCCTGGTAGTCCCTGATCTCCTATGTCACCTGCAGGCCCTGGTAACCCTGGGAAACCTGCACTGCCGGAATTCCCTGGAAAACCCTTTGGTCCTGGGGGGCGCGGATAACCTGGGGGCCCTGGATCCCCTGGCAAGCCCTTGGGTCTGAACAATACAAGTGGTCCCCTTTATACAGATTTTCCACCCCCAACCATCACCCCTAACCCTTTCCCTCACCCCCACTGCCTCACTCCCCTTCATCTCCCCCCTGCCCTCTGCCCTGCACCCCACTTCCCACCACCTCCCCACAGCCTTCCACCACCTCAACATATTCCATACCCCCCCCCACCACCACAACATACCGACTTCACACCTCTGCACTAACTAAACTATGGGACATATCGACATAAAAATTTATACTTGTACTGTATTTCATCACATCTTCATTCAGTTGACAAGAGAAAAATTGAATTTTGATAAACTTTTTTCTTGTGAACAGGTTGCACATCATATTTTCCCACTCCTGCAGTTTATGGATTTAGTAATGGCTGAGGGCCCTTTTTTGAGGGGTTTAATTATTTTCAAACATTCACAAGCTATTCATGCATGTATCTGTTCACTAATACCCACAAAAAAGGAGGGATGGCTATTTTGTATTTTATTCTTGCTACTGACAGACATTTACCTCAGCTATGACTTTTCAAACTGGAGGGGTAAGATGTAACCTTTAATAACTCCATCACTATGTGGGTACTCTCCTAAGCTAAATAAAACAGGGTAAGGGTAGCAAGAATAAACTAACAGGACACCAGATGGCAAGGATATATATTATATCACTTATAAAGTCATATACTGTATATACACCAGTACCATATATATCTGTTCAAAAAATTTTCACACTTGTGCTGACACTTTTTAAAAGTTATATATAAAATTTGCAAGTACCCATAAACAGCACCTGATAACTGCATCAAGAATGTAAACTAAATTGTAACTCTCTATCTATCTATATGCTGCCAGATGCTTTAATCTTGTAAGGGGTGGCCACAAACAAATCGCCTCCATGTCACCCATTTGTCCCCTGCCATTTCACTGCCCTGCTCCCAGCTCACACACCCCTCTCTCATATACCTCTCCACTCCATCCCTCCACCTCATCCTTGGCCTCCCCCTCCCTCACCCCCCCTCCACCTGACTCACATACACTCTCCTCGTCAGTCTCTCACTCTCCATCCTCTCCGCATGGCCAAACCACCTCAGTACATTTCTCCTAATGCTTCCTATCACGTCCACACCACAACGCTCCTTCACTTTCTCATTTGTCAGTCTCTCTCTCCATGTGGCTCCACATGCTCCTCTCAAATAACTCATTTCCACTGCTCTCACTCTTGACTTCTGTCCCTCCAATAAGGTCCAAGCTTCACTTCCATACATTAGAGTTGGTGACTGTCATACAGTAACTTTTTCACTTCCATGCTCACTTCCCTGTTCCTAATCACTGCTTTCAAAGAACCAGCAACCTTTCTCCCTTGTTGTACCTTTTCAAGCACTTCACTCTCTAAACTTCTATCCTTACTCATCACACTCCTGAAGTACTTAAATGCACTCACATTTTCCATTTCCTCCTCATCCAACCTCACTGTACATTCAGTGACTTCATTTCTCTCAAAGACCATAACTTTACTCTTCCCTACATTCACCTTTAGATTCCATTTCTTACACACTCTCCCAAACTCATTCACCAAACCTTGCAGCTCTCCTTCGTCTTCACTTAACAACACAGTATCATTTGCAAACAACAGTACAAGGAGTTTCCACACACTGCCCTCTCTCATTAGGGCTGCTCCAACATCCACTGCCCTACCTTGTATCTCTTTTATAACCCCATCCATATATCCCTGTGTAACTCCAAAGGATAAAATTTTGAAGCTACAGCACTTAAGCAGCAACCTTACTATCATGGTGTGATTATAGCAGCTATTAACTCATGGAGGTTTAGAGGTTTCTCCTAAGCTGAATAAAATGGAGTCATTATTGTGATGAAAGAGCATAAAAAATAACTGAAAATATCACTACTAGGAAAAAGTACTGTACTGGAAAACTTCTTAACCATATCATATGTAAATGATTTATGGATTAATACAGATTAAAGTATTATAGTCAAGTATATACTTCCACATGAGAGATGTGTAATACAGAACTGTCCAACAGTAAGACAAACTTTCAGAGCAAAGTGAAAGGTCATATCATACTAATCACTGAAATACTCGAGACCTATGAACGTACCCTTGTACTCCAGGGAAACCAGGGAGTCCTACTGGGCCCCTGAAAGCACCTTTATCTCCTGGTAAACCATCAGGACCATTCAGTCCTGGTAGTCCAGACCTTCCTGGAATTCCAGGGAACCCTGAAAATAATGATACCAGTATTAGGCTTAATGAAAGTCTACTGGTGACCTCATCACTGTCTTCATAATACCTGTATTCTATTCATTACTGATGCTTCTTCACTCCTAAAGCTGCTAGAGTTCCCTGCAATGGGAGGGTCTCTCCTAAACTAAAATAAATACAGAAGAGGGAGAGAGAGAGAGAGAGAGAGAGAGAGAGAGAGAGCGAGCTACCTCCCCACACACCCANAGAAAGGGGAGGGAAAGAAGAGAAGAAAAAAGAGAGAGGGAGAAAGAAGGAGAAAGAGAAAAGGGAAAGAAAAGAGAGGAGAGGGAAAAAAGAAGAAGAAAAAGAGAGAGAGAGAGAGAGAGAGAGAGAGAAAGCAATTCCTCTACCATCAAGCTGCCTTCCCTGTGCTCACACCTCCTTCAATCATACTGTATACCTCTCCACTTTATTCTCAGTCTTCCCCTCCCCGTCTGCCTCACATATGCTCTCCTGGTAAATTTCATGTTCTCCATTATCATACTTTCTCTCTGGTAACTCATTTCCATTCCTCATTCTTCACCTGTGTCCTTCCAACAAAATCCAGGTTTCACTTGCATATGTTAGCGAATGGATCACAATACAGTTCTGTCGCATAACGATTTCTTTACTTCTAGGCTCACTTCCCTATTCCTTATCACTGCTGGCAATGCGCCTGCAACCTTTCTTCTCAGCTGTATCCCTTCCTGCAATTCATCCACTGAACTCCCATTCTCATTCTTTAATACCTAAATAATTTGAAAGCACCTGCCTTAATAATAATAATAATAATAATAATAATAATAATACTGTAATAATTATAATAATCTGGTCTTTTGTTTCTCAAAAGCACCAGTTCTTCCAATATGAAATTCACTAGCGCTCGACAAATTTTCACCACTTTTACAATAAAAATAAATAAATAAAACTTCTATCTATCTATCTATCTATTGCCAGACGCCTCAATCCCGAACGGGGTGGCCACAAACAAATCGCCTCCATGTCACTCTGTCCCCTGCCATTTCACTACCACGCTCCCAACTCACACCCCCCTCTCTCATATACCTCTCCACTCCATCCCTCCATCTCATCCTCGGCCTCCCCCTCCCTCTCGCCCCCTCCACCTCACTCACATACACTCTCCTCGTCAATCTTTCACTCTCCATCCTTACTGTGATATAATTCATACCCAAGCTGTGTCAGAAGAAGTGGCAGCAATGTAAACTATAACTGTTCATCACAATCTCTCCTTGAAATGAGAAGGCTTTGAGCTTTCCCTTAAAAGAATCAACAGAAGTCTATTGCATGATGGGCAACGACAATTTATATAACCTAGGGGCAGGATAAATATCGATCAGAGAAAGATGACTGGTGAACAAGTCAACACTCATCAAGGAATAAGGGATCATCTTCACTACATAACATCACACCTGAGCATGCTGGCTTAAGTTTCAACAGTTCATCAAAGTACTTTGGTTTGGCAAGCTTAAGAACCCTGAAAGTAATAAGACACAGTGTTTTTTCTATTTGAGCCTTCACTGGCAACAGTGTAACTCAATTAGATATAAGGTAGTGGAGTTCTTGGGGGAAAGCCAAAGTTTCTCCATTTCCTGACCATCTACCTTATTCTGCACTCCATTACATCACTCCTCTCAAAGATCACAAATTACTCATTGCTACAATGAAACATTTAGTGTTGATGCTGAAACATTTAGTACTGATAAAGATGTTCATGGTTACAATGATCATCTTGAACTTTAAGAATGACAAATTGTTATAAATAAGATGCTAACCTTACCTCTATCACCAATCCTGCCCTTAAGGCCTGGCTGAGAGGTACCTGGAAGACCTCTGGCCCCTGCTGGTCCATCCGGTCCAAAGTTGCCTGGCTGACCCTTCTGACCCGGCAAACCCGGTCGCCCTGCTGCTCCTGGTCGACCTTCTAGACCCTTTTGACCTGGTTCACCCTTTCTACCTGGTATTCCTATAGGCAAGTCACACATCTTTAAACACCATAACAATGCTTATGACTCATTAGTTTCTCCTTTCATAATCATTACAAGGAATAAACACACTGCTCAGACTAGTAAATGAATATAAATTGTAAATCCTGATTATCATCCCTATCCTATTTCCACAACTATGGTAGGTAAGATCATAAAATGGGAAAGAGTAAAGTATATTAAGTAAGAGTATCATCATAAAAGTGATTAGCAAAAACAGGTTGCTCCTCCATTCACCCATCATCCATGTCTGCAATTCTGGACTCCACTCCACAGGCAAAAACCTTCTACACTAGTTGTAAGGCTTGTGAGGTGAGGCCAAGATTCTATGTGCTCTAATGATGTGTGAATGACTGTGTTGCCCATTTCACTGGCATGCCACATACTGTTTTGCCACTTTTGCACCATCTCTTTCCTTGTTTCACTTGGAGTGAACGAACTGGCACACCCTGCACAATCGTTTACAGTGATGCTCATCCATGGTTGAGAAACTGCTAGTTGTAAGAAGCAGTCTGTTTCTATACACTGGTAATTTATTACTCCCAGTCACTACAGACTGCAATTGCCATAAATGCTCAAACATCATCTATGAAACCTTTAACTGGCTGCTCTAACAGTTCCATTTAAAATAGACCTGTGAGTAAGGTTTATCAAATGTTCACCCATGTTGAGATCAAGTATCTTCGTTTTTAACTTCTTGGCAACAATCTAGTCAGTTTGCTTTTATCCAATGGAATTGGGCTACACCCACAACTTTTTCAAATCAGGGTTGCATGATTTTTAATAAGCCTTAGTTATGAGGCAGGGACGGGTCTCCTTGGTTACCTGTCTAATCAACCCTCAAGTCTTGAGGTATGTGGCTGGATCATGTATCTGTCTCAGGGAAGATGGACACCCCTGCCCTGCACAGTTTTAGGTCACCCTTGGGTAAGGTGTACCAATCACTTGCCCGCCAAAAAAGAAGTACGTGGGTGGCTACCATCATCCCAAGAAGTACAACCATGGGAGAGACAAGCCTGGTAGTTGGCCTTACATAACACTCCCAGGCAGGGAACTCAGTCACACTTACCAAGTAGTCAAAGTCTGGACTGATACTATTACTCAAGCATATCTCCTATACACAGCCTATCCACCTGGGAGCAATGCCTCCTCCATTTTCCCTGTTCCTCACCATGTGGCAGAACCATGTTCCAACCCTGGCAAGTACTGCCTGCCAAAGGAGGAGAGCTGCCTGCTTGTGGTCAAAGGGTCTGCTCGGCCAGATAGACTGGGGAAGAGCAACAACAACAACAACAACAACAACAACAACCCTCTGATCTGACTACATCTGGCTTGAGCAGAAAAGGGTTAGGTATCTTATCAGGTTCAAACAAACATGGAACAGTTATCTAATGGTCCTGTAACACACATGGGAAAACCACACAATCAGCATGGCATGGCAGATCCATGATAGGCAGCAGCATAAACATCAAACACATGGCCATCAGCAGCTGCCACTCGGTTTGTGTCTTCACCAATAACAAAGTACAGTACTGTATTTTCATAGATGATGAAATAACAGCATGTGCATGCGTCAGCTTCTCTAGAATGGGAAGAATCTTGTCACAGATTATATGGGACTGGTACAGAAAATGTTTCACTGATTATGTGAACCATGGTTAATGTGAGTAAGACAAGATCAGTGTTTCCTTATCCTATTTAATAAATGCCACCTATATATAGTAATGTTTATGCCTTAGCAGCTTCATCTACAGTGAGAATACTAAATGAAGAATAACATACTGTATCTGGGTGACATAGTTAATATTAGGTGCTGATGAGGGATGCCTTCACATGGTGGCATTGATATAACTGAGTGGCTCCAGTGCTAAGTTATACAAACATCCCTCGACTCCCTCCTTATCTCCTGAAAGGAAGATGGTGGACTGCAGGAGAAAGGCAGTTTCAGACTGCAGCCCACTGGGTTTATGTTCAGGGGAGCCAGGAGCAACATCAACATGAATATTATAAATTGGTACCTTCAGGTCCTTTGGGTCCCCTAACTCCAAAATCTCCACGAAGACCTGGTCTGCCGGGTGCACCTGGGAACCCTGCTAGCCCTGCATCACCTACATCACCCTGCAGAATATTTCCTATTATTAACCACTTGAATCCAATGATGTATTTGTTTACATTATTCATGTTACCACAAGGCAACTCTCCTCAACTCTGTAGATTTTTCCAATATTAACCCGCCCAGTCCCCCCGACATACGATGCATGCCACCACTTTTTTTCACACTCAGACCCACCAACGTGCATTGTACGTCAGTCAATTGCAAGACCCGTCATTTGCACATTTTTCAAAATTCGCAGATGATTTTTGGTAGGCATGTGTGGGAGACCTTCCTCTACCCACTGTCAAGCAGGGATACTGTCTCACCCCACTTGACCCCACCTCCCCCCCACACTCAGCAATTCACTTTTTAGCAGTAACGTGGCCGGTAAAGACATGTTGCGCCACGGTCTCTCCAACGATGAAATTCATGGTGAAAGTGATTCCTGAGGTGGAGGACAAAGAAATAAAGAAACTAGAGTACGAAACAAAGAGAAGTGATGAGAAGGTAATGTTGTAAAGGAAGGTGCCATATGTTGGTGTTTTAGATGAGTGAACAATGCTTATATCATCTATCTTATTGTGTGAAAACCAGTATAGTCTTGTACTACACATAAATTCGTACCAAATAAATAAATAAATACGTAATTTAAAGTGGCCTGAATTAGTTAACCCTCCCACTGTTTTCTTTGACACCAGGTACTGTGAGAGAGAACGAAAAGGCAAGGTTGACTGTCACCTGTAGCAACATTTATAAGCTCAGGAGGGCGATTTCCCTATGAAATTTTGATGTTTCTCACCAAAAGCGGAGGTTTCAGCCAAAAAAAAAAAAGTTGAAAATCAGTCAGGTTCTGAGGGTGTGTTGGGTAAAAAATTGGCCGGGACTGGGCAGGTAACCCCTTGAATATGGTAACGTATCTTTTTAATCTAATCCTGCAGCCACTGGACAGTTTTATTCCACTCTGCAGATTTTGTATTAGTGGTCCCTTGAATCCAGTGATATGTTTATTTTTGTTTATTCTTTCTACCACC
>JAGKTI010036818.1:0-11009 GCA_018397915.1 Birgus latro
AGGTGCAGCTACTGGCCGTCACCTGCCTGGTGGTGCAGCTGGTGGGCGTCACCAAAGCCCTCTTCCCTGGAGGGTTTTTAATTGGAGAGCAGCTGGTGGCTGTCTCTCCCCGGATGCGGCTGGTGGCCGTCACTCGGTCTTGTTGAGGGAGGGATGCAGCAAGCGAGTGGCTGGTGGATGCTGTCTGGGGCTAAGGAGTTAGCCCCACCCTGAACCTTGCGAGGGTTGGTCCAGCTGAGGTGTAATGCACCATGAATGCTACCTCCGAGTAGAGGCACCTGAGCGCGAGAGGGGCATAGAGCAAAGGTAGAGGTAGGCTGGTCTTGCACTCAACCTGCGCTCACTGTGTTACCCTCTCAGTTGTCTCCTCCTAGGATGGGTGTCATACTCGGGTGGGGTGTCTTAGTGGTGTGTATTTCAGGGAGGTACTGAAACGTTCTGGGTCGGCCACATGCTCGTAACTTACGCCTGAAGAGGTGCAGGGAGAGGGAGCATTCTCGTGAGACAAAGTCAAAGTGAAGTGGTGCCTTCTGATGCTGCTTGGTTGGGGAATTGCTGAATTTAGAGTATTTGATGAAAAACTAGTTTTTGGCATTATATATTCAGAAGCAACAAAACTCTATTTCTCTCGGCGCCCACTTAAGCATGACCGGGCATGAATGGGTATACAACTGCCCTCCCTCCCTCTTTGCTTCCCCTAATCCCTCCTAATTAATGATGGTACACTAAAGTAGTGGTACTTAATTGGCGGACCGCTGTCCAAATCTGGACCGCAGTGAGCTTTTGTGTGGACCCCAGCACCTCCCTGTCTCTAAAAACAGGGGGAAAAACTGATGTCACCGACCCGGACGCTGGTGCAGATGACACCAGCACCCACAGCCACTCAAGGACCACTGGGGGTCTGCCGTTGACACTGAGTGGCCCGGGACAGGAACAGCACTCCTGTATCCCTCCAAGATGCCCCTCTTACTCCCAGCCGACGTCCCGGGAAGGTAGCAGTCGCCAGCGACTAGTCCCTGGTCGGAATTCTACTCGCCAGGTAAGGGGCAGAGTCGTCTTGGCAACTCCATGCAACACCACGGTATCAGCCATTGCCCATACCAGGAAAGGGCAGAACCGGCCATAGTCCATTCCCCAGTTGCATCCCCGTGGCAGTCGTCCACTACCTGCAGTCGTTCCCCCTAGAGTAGCGCTGCAGCACTGGCCATTAGGTGTGCTGGGTATGAGGCAGGACCGGCCATCGCCCGTCCCTCTGCTACTAGTGCTCTCTGCTCTATGGTACAGGCCACTAACCATACCAGAGTTATAGTACCCTGTAGGACCATGACGTTGGCCACTAGCCACACTGAGCCAGAGGCAGAGCAGGCCATAGTCTGCTCTTCTCCTACAGGAGACTCTCATTCCCATTACGGAGACAGGATAGAGTGAGCTGTGTCTCGCTCTAGCCCTGAGTTCCAACGGGGCAGAGGAACGGACGTGCATGCCACTAGCCGTATGGGGGAGGCAGAGTTGGCCACAGTCCACTCCTCACCCTCTGCTCCCGGGATATCTCCCGACGGGGAAGTCCCTTGCCTGGCCTACCCTGTTTCTTGTGGCCGGGCAGGATGCACCCCCTCCCCTGCAGAGGGAGTGACTGGGGAAAATCCTTTCCCGTAGCCTTGGCAAGGCCTTATCCGAGACCTCAGTTCCCTTCTGCTCCGCCATTGTGAGCAGCAGCCGAGGCAGAGCTCCAGCTGGCGTAGCAGCTGGCGTCGGGCCCTGTCAACAACTCCTCCAGCCCGAGGTTCCTGTGAGGTGGCCCTGACGGCGCCGCCGCCCTCCAGCCGTTTCCGCAGTCCAGCCATCCCGGGTTCCAGTACCCTGGGTCTTCAGACACCCTGAGAGCCACCCTTAACACCCGGGCACGACTTACCTGCTGGTGGGACCTTTCAGGGCCTGTCCCAGACCCGGCGTCAGGCCCGCCTCTTGGCTCTCTTTGGACTGAGCCCCTAGCCCCGCACCTACGTGTGGGGTCCTGTGAAAGCGTGTCTCTCTGCCCACCCTCCTGACGGAGTGTTCAACCTTCGGCCCACCAGTGATAGTGATGAAGACAGACTTTACCAGTTTGCGCCTCTTAGACCGAGATATATGTATGCAGTCGTATGTGTAATGCGAGTGATTCCTTACAGTGTGTTCTCGTAATTAAGTGACAAGAAAAACCCAGAGTATAAAACCGGATGAGTCCACTAGTGATCCTGGTCTATGATATATTACGAATGGAGCCCTGTGCGCCCCCGATTGTGTAAAGTCACTCACTCCCCCCGAGTGAATGAAACGCCACGGTGACCAAACAGGAAAACTATATTGTATCAATCTTGCCGTTCTCTTAATTATTAATTCTCTCCCTCCCCAGTGTAAAGGCACGCCAGTGTTCATGAAGCTACCCACACCATGTCCTTTGGAAACGACACCTACAAAGTGATCATGCCACCTCTTGTTTATTAATTCTCCCCTTCCCCAGCGTACTGGCACGTTAGCCACCGTGTGTCTATCCATCTCCGAGTGTTTCCCTAAAATACCGCAGTACCCCCTCTCAATGTGTGACAGCGCGGCCGGCTCCCTCCGTGATAGACCGCCAACCAGATTTGTATCTGTCAACATAGTGTTAATGTAATTGAACCTTGAACCTTTGTATCAGTGCCATCCAGTGCTATAGGCCTACTATATTGGAAAATTGTAACAAGTGTATTTCTGTGTTCAAAATATAAGTGTAATAGAAGTACTGTAAATACTGGGTGTATTCTACCATACTTTCCCTAAGCCGGTATAGAGACAGATTGTAATTCAGTAAAACCTTGTGCAAACCCATCTCCAGCCAACCCAAAATCTATTGTATCTATCTACTATCTAGTATTGTAATATTTGTCTCTGGGAAGATATTTGTAATACATGAGTGTAGCAGTTCACTGCCTTGTTTTTGTGCCCAGTCCTTTCCTTAGAAATGCCGACCTGGCCTTGAATAAGAACCTGCTGTGAGTCTGCGTATTTGACGGGACGAGAAGTCGCCCCTCAGAAACGCTACAGGAAATAGGTTCACCTCTCGCCAATGTGTACAAGGGACAAGTAGTCGGCCCTCAAATACGTGGCATAACACTGGTGGCTAGTGGCGGTTCTTGACCCGGATGGTGGGAAAAAGGCCTGGGAAAATTGGAAAAATGGCAGCCAAAACACATGTACCCCTACCAAAATTCGACCCAGAACAATGCAACATCACGACATACATAGATATGGTCAAGCCATTACTTGACATCGGGTTTGATAACGACAGACAGAAAATAGCTGTCACTCTACCTCACCTGGGAAAGGTGGTATCTAATGTAGCACCAAAAATAGTCCCAGATCTCACATGGGCCAGATTTGTAAAAACAGTAACAGAGGCCATTACCCCTTCATTAGGGAAAGTTGTTTGCTATGTCACAACTAAATGCCCTGAAATATGATGGTGATTTGGACAACACATTGATCCAAGCTCGGCGACTCATCACCGCCGCGTACTCGGAAGCTGAAATAGATACCCGGGATGAACATATATTCAACACTCTCCTCAGAATCCTCCAGGGCACAGTGAAAGAGCATTTCACTATCCACGACCCGGCAGGAGATTTGGACCGTGATGTCCAACTCATCCGCCGCCTCTTTTCAGCACGCCCCACCACGCAACACATTAGGGTCGTAAGCAGGTTAGGTTCCTCACGAGGCCACCCTCACTGATGCCCCAACCCCAACCAGTCCTGACACAAAGTGCCTCAGCCCCTGCCCCCCCTAGAGCTCGCCCTGCCAAGAAATAGCTGCCACAGAAAGAAGACACAAACCTCATCACCATCAATCCATGGGAGTTTACAGCCTGTAGCAGCCGCTGCCCACTACATGACATACGTGAGCAGTTAAAGGTGGCGTGCAGGAGGAGAACCAACCTGCCGGGGCTCCGCCAATTGTCAGCAGTAGACGAAAACTCCACGAACCCAGATTCCCCCCTCATCAAAGAACCAGACACCGACTGCGAACAAGGCGATGCTGACACCAACGCGGCCCCTCGAGTTGACGCTAGATTTTTAGGGCCGCCCCCGCACCTCCCTATGGTGGCAGGAGCCACATCTACAAAGTACCGACCCCCAGTCTACAACAAGATGAAATTACAGGGGGTCAAGGCAAGACTTCTGGTGGATACGGGAGCTGCCAGGTCCTGTCTTTATACACATTTTTACTTCCAGCACAAGAAGGCTTTTGGCCCCCTCCTCCCCACCTCAGCCCACCTTGTAGACGCAGGGGAAGGCCCCCTTGCCTATCCGTGAGGAAACTCGGGCCCTACATGCCAAGACCCATCAACCAGCCTCCACCTACCATCGGCTTATTGTTTTCGACTCTTCCTGCCGTGCCTATGATGGCTACCTGGGCTTGGACTTTTTCCATAAGTTGCACACCCACATCGACTGCCACGGGAGGCGACTCCATTTCCAGCCGCCTCCCTGCCAGCCCCTAGCCCTCTGCACATGCGCCAAAAAAAAAAACAACCCCCCCCCTCCCCTGGATGCCCCCCTCCCCCCCTCACACCCCAGCCCCCTCTCTGCCCCACCTTCCCCGCGACCGTCGTGTCCACCCTCACCATCCCCCCCCCACCATGAAGCTTGGCTGCAGATCAACAAGCCCATAGGGACCCATTCCCTTTTCTCCCCAAACATTCCCACGGGTCCCCTCTCCACCTGCCTGATGTCACCGACCTTCCTTCCGCCACACTTCAACGCCATCAAAGTGGCACTCTAGCAACTACACCCCTCGCTCTACCAAGAGGACTCCTGATCGGTGACTTGGAGTAAGCTGAGCCTTGCATCTCCCCTCCCCTAAATTCAAACCCCTCCCCCCTTCCCCCCTTACCCGATCACCTGTTCCCCCATCAAGCCGAGACCCTGCACCACCTACTCCTCGAATATCAAGACCTTTTTTCCACGCCGGAAAAACCCACATCAACTGGCTGAAGAAGACAGGCAAGTCCGGGAAATGTTGGATGCCAGTATCATCACGCCCTCCACCAGCGTCTGGTCTTCTCCTGTCATCCTGATCCGAAAAAAAGATGGCACCCTACGATTCTGCATTGATTACCGCTGCCTGAACGACATAACAATCAAGGATGTTACTCCACTCCCCCGCATAGACGACTCCCTGGACTCCCTGCACGGCTCCACCCGGTTCTCCACACTGGATCTCCAGTCGGGGTATTGGCAGATCCCCGTGCACCCCCAAGATCAAGGGAAAAAGGCCTTTTCCACCAACAATGGAAAACATTATCATTTTAATGCTCTCCCCTTCGGGTTATGCAACGCCCCGGCCACCTTCTCCTGCCTCATGGAGTCCGTACTGAGCGGCCTAACCTGGAAAGTCTGCCTGGCGTATCTTGACGACGTCATCGTCTTTAGCAAGACGTGGGGCGATTACATTCACTGCCTCCGACAGGTGTTTCAGCGAATACGCCAGGCAGGGCTGAAACTCAAGCCCTCTAAGTGTGTTTTGGCCATCCACTCTGTCACCTTCCTAGGCCACATTGTTTCCGGGGAGGCATTTCTCTGGACCCCGGCAAGCTACGGGCCATCACCAACCAGCCCCTCCCGCAAGACGTCCACCAAGTCCGCGCCTTCTTGGGGCTTACGTTGTATTACCGGCAATTTGTCAAGGGATTTGCCAACATTGCAAAACCACTCCACGACCTTACTAAGAAAGGTGAGCCATTCGTCTCAAGCGACGACTGAATAACAGCTTTTAACACCTTAAAGGAAAAACTCTTCTCAGCCCCCATCATCGCTTTCCCAAACTACGGCCTCCCCTTCAGATTATACACCGACGTCTCGTTGGTGGCAATAGGAGTCGTCCTGGCGCAGGTCCAGGAAGGGCGCAAGCACAACATCGCTTGTGCCAGCCGCACCCTAAATCCAGCAGAATGGATTTACGCCACTAATAAGCGCAAGTGTCTGCGTATCGTCTGGGCCATCGACCACTTCAAGGCCTACCTATCTGACACCAGAGTCACCATGATCACAGACCACCAGTCCCTTCAGTGGCTCTGACAATTGGCCACTCAGAACTCACAGCTCCTCCGCTGATGCGAGGCAATAGAAGAGTTTAACTACGAGATTGCCTACTGGCCTGGGAAATTGCATACCAATGCTGACGCCCTCTCCTGCCTACCGGTACAATCCCTACTACCTCAACCTGAGCTGGTCCAGTGCTGGCAGGACAAAGACCGGCCCCCATGGATTCCCCAACATCTATTTACAAAACTTCACCTGCAAGGGGACCAGCTTTTTACACCATCGGGCCACATAGTCCTGGACCCAGACTCTGCAATAGACGTCCTCATCTACCTACACTCGGACAATGGGATCCACCTGGGTGTGAAAAAGCTAACCCAGGTCTTCAACGACCTCTAAGGTGCCCCCAACCCCACTACTCTCGCCCAGCGTGACACTCAGGCATGTTGGGCTTGCTGCCTGGGAAAGGACATCACCCATTCTGTGGGCCCTGCCTGGAAGATTTCTGCCCACAAACCTTGGCAGTTATTATCTGTCAACGTTGTCGGTCCCCTACCACCTAGATCTGGTTACATATACATAATCACATTCGTTGATGTCTACTCGAAATTCTTGATCGCTTGTCTGGCTAAGGAGCACATTGCAGTCACCATATTCGACACCCTCATCCGCCACATCTTCCCCTATTTTGGAGTTCCCCAGGCCATTCACTCTGATAAAGCCCCAGAGTTCACGGGACATATCTGGAAGGAACTATCCACTCTATTCGGACTCACCATCTCCCACTCTTCCCCCTACTGGCCTCAAGGCAATGGGGTGTGCGAAGGGAGCCACCGGACCATGTTAAATCAAATCAGGACCTGTATCCAAGCTACCCAAGATCAAGATTGGCCTGCTCACGTTAAGATCATCCAGTGGGGAATTAACACCTGCCTCCGTGACGACGGCATCACCCCTCACGAGTGGATCTTCAGCGAGGCCCATTTCCTCCTGCCTCTCTGACAGTGCCTTCAGGCCCCCACCCACTCCCCAGCCTATGATCCCCTACAGCACCTGAAGTGCCGGCTACAGCACCTGTACACACACCAGGACACGCAGGCAGATTCCTCCCCTGCCAACCCCTACAAACCAGCCGACAAAGTTTTCGTTGCACACCTCCCCACCCCCAACAAAATTGCTCCCTGCTTCACGGGGCCCTATACCATCATCAAAGTCCCCAACCCCTTTCAAGTCATCATCAACTACAATGGAACCATCCGCACCTACAGAAATCGCCACGTCCGCCCATACCAAGACTCCCCCACACTAACCACTCCCTCCCCAACTCCCCTAGCCAAACCAACATCTTCAACTCCCACGAAGAGCCATTCCTCTACTACTCCTCTCCATCCCCCTCCCCGCCAGTTTCCACCACTCCATCGCCTCCCCGCACTCCCGTGCCACCTGTGCACACTAGGCCAACCCCACCACTCCCCCGCTCTGTTCCCGCACCACCACCAACTTCCCCCACACCTGCCACGCCGCCCACACCACGTGGTCATTCCTCACCCTCAGTGATTGCCACACCGACCACCCCGCGCTCCGCAGCTGACCTAGCACCTGCCCCACCAACCCCGGCAACCAACCACACTACACCACCCCACACTCCGCCCGCCCCCGCTCCCCCACCCCACTCCCTGTTGCCACCCACTCCCTGTTAACCACCACGACCACACGTTCCGGACGTGTCTCACATCCACCAGCCTGTTCCCCCCCCCACACCCACACCCTCCCCTTTGCCCTCCAGCAGCCAACTGCCCACCCCACCCCCTAACACTGCACCAGTAATCCTCCCTGTCCATCAGGCCAGATGGAAAATCCCGCCCCACCGCACTCCTAAGGAAACGCCGCCTCCACATTCCCCCAGCAATATAAACCGAGCTGGGCTGCCCTTAGCCAGCATTCACCTCCAAACCACCACCACCACCACCATGCGCATCACGAGGATAACCTGGATCCCCACCTTTGGACGACACCACCATGTCCGGAGCACACACCACTTACTACGACTCCTCCAGCAGGCGAGCCACCCTTCCACTCTTCGCATCGCCTACTCCCACCACCTGCAGCCCAGCATACCCACCGACCACTGGACCACCTTCCTGCATCACCTCACACCCTTACACCAAACTCCCAACATCGACCTGTACCACCTCCAGTCACGGGGTCATGACTTTGTTACAAGGGAGGGTGGTGAAATACAGGAGTTAGGGGTAAGGACTGCACACCACCCGGACGCCGGTGCAAACAACACCAGCCCCCCAAGGACCACAGGGGGTCCGCCGTTGACACTGAGCGGCCCAGGACAGGAACAGCAAACCTGTATCCCTCCCCGATGCCCCTCCTACTCCCAGCCGACGTCCCGGGAGGGTAGCAGTCACCAGCGCCTAGTCTCCGGCCAGAATTCTACTCGCCAGGTAAAGGGTGGAGATGTCTCGGCAACTCCATGCAACACCGCGGTATCAGGCATTGTCCATACCGGGAAAGGGGCAGAACCAGCCATAGTCCGTTCCCCAGTTGCATCCCCGCTGCAGGGCCGTGACACCAGCCACAAGCCGTGTTGGTCGGGTAGGACCGGCCACCAGTTGTCCACTACCTGCAGTCGTTCCCCCTAGAGTAGTGCCGCAGCACCGGCCATTAGCTCTGCTGGGTATGAAGCAGGACCGGTCATCGTCCGTCCCTCTGCTACTAGTGCTCTCTGCTCTATGGTACAGGCCATTAGCCATACCAAAGATATAGTCCCCTGTAGGACGACGACGTTGGCCACTAGCCATGTTGAGCCAGAGGCAGAGCAGGCCATAGTCCACTCTTCTCCTACAGGAGACTCTCACTCCCCTTACAGAGACTGGATACAGCGAGCTGTGTCTCGCTCTAGCCCTGAGTTCCAATGGGGCAGAGGAACCGCCCTGCTGGCCACTAGCCGTAAGGGGGAGGCAGAGTTGGCCACAGTCCACTCCTCACCCTCTGCTCCCAGGATATCACCCGACGGGGAAGTCCTTTGCTTGGCCCACCCTGTTTCCTGTGGCCGGGTGGGATGCACCCCCTCCCCTGCAGAAGGAGTGACTGGCGAGGACCCTTTCCCGGAGTCTTGGCAAGGCCTTACCCGAGACCTTAGTTCCCTTCAACTCTGCCAGTGTGAGCAGCAGCCGAGGCAGAGCTCCAGCAGGCATAGCAGCCGGCGTTGGGCCCTGTCGACCACTTCCCCAGCCCGAGGTTCCTGTGAGGCGGCCCTGATGGCTCCACCGCCCTCCAGCCATTGCCGCAGTCCAGCCACCCCGGATTCCAGTACCCTGGGTCCTCAGACAGCCCGAGAACCGCCCTGAACACCAGGGCGGGACTTACCTGCTGGTGGGACCTTTCTGGGCCCATCCCAGACCCGGTGTCAGGCCCGCCTCTTGGCTCTCTTCGGACCGAGCCCCTAGCCCCGCACCTACGTGTGGGGCCCTGCGAAGGCGTGTCTCTCTGCTCACCCTCCTGGCGGAGTGTTCAACCTTTGGCCCACCAGTGATAGTGAAGAAGACGGACTTTACCAGTGTTCTCCTCTTAGACCCAGATATATGTATACGGTCGTATGTGTAGCGCGAGTGATTCCTTACAGTGTGTTCTCTTGATTAAGTGATCAGAAAAGCCCAGAGTATAAGATTGGACGAGCCCACTAGTGATCCTGGTCTATGGTATATCACGAACAGAGTCCTGTGCACCCCCGATTGTGTAATGTCACTCACTCACTCCCCAGTGAATGAAACACTGCGGTGACCAAACAGTAAAACTATATTGTATCAATCGTGCCGTCCCCTTGATTATTAACACTCTCCCTCCCCAGTGTCAAGGCACACCAGTGTTTGTGAAGCTACCTACACCATGTCCTTTGGAAACGACACCTACAAAGTGATCGTGCCACCCTTTGTTCATTAATCCTCCCCTTCCCCAGTGTACAGGCACGTTAGTCACCGTGTGTCTATCCATCTCCGACTGTTTCTCTAAAATACCGCAGTCCCCCCTCTCAGTGCGTGACAGCGCGGCCGGCTTCCTCCGTGATAGACCGCCAACCAGATCTGCATCTATTGACATAGTGTTAACATAATTGGACCCTTGTATCAGTGCCGTCCAGTGCTATACTATATTGGGAAATTGTAACAAGTGTATTCTGTGTCCAAAGAGTAAGTGTAATAGAAGTACCGTAAATACTGGGTATATTCTACCGTACTTTCCTTAAGCCGGTATAGAGACAGATTGTACTTCAGTAAAACCTTGTACTAACCCATCTGATGTTTTTGTGCAGACTTGGGATCATTGCTCCAAATCCACGGCACTTCCGGTGCTCTCTCGGCGAGGGTGAGACAATGGAGTTTTGTCTCCAGCAGACACCGAAGGGTCCTGAGGCTACAGGTGTCACTGGGCCGGGGGGTGCTGCTGTGAAGGGCTCTGCCCATGCACAGCGGCACACCAAGGCCTAGAGACGCCGCCTTAGGGGTCCGTGGTGTTCTGGGGAGATTAACACCATTGTCTCAATGTGTGTTGCTACAGCAGAGGCTTTTTGTGGGGGTGACAAGGCCGTTTTGCGCGTCCTCCTCCCCCAGATTTTCGAGGAGAACGGGCTTCCAAGCATTGACATCCCTCAAAGCTTTGCTGGCAACTCACATTCCTCCCCTCATCAGCAGCGTCGGCACCGGCGACCACAGCCGCAGCCGCAGCAGCATCCCCGCCCGCCCACTTCCATCTCGGCCGCGCACAACACCGCTCAAAAGGCTGCGGCTCAATGGCCCTCTGAACAGGGCGACTGGCGCCAGTATTATCACTGACCCGGAACCTCCTATGGACTTCGACCTTATTACCACTGTCGCAGAAGTTCACCCTCTGCCTTCAGCAGCTGGGAGGAAACGGGCTGCCTCCCCCGATCTGTCCATCTGT
>JAGKTI010036819.1:0-11009 GCA_018397915.1 Birgus latro
ATTGTTGTTATTGTTTTTTCCTTGTGCTTATTAGTAACGCTTATAATTTCTCTCTTTCATATGGTGGTAGGTGGCGGCGACCATCATCCACTCACTTGATGTAGTGCTGCCTACTTCTTCCTTAGCCTTTATCATTATTTTTCTGTCTGCCCTCCTCTCTTCCTATTTTTCCCATCTTTCCTGTCACTTCTTACTGCGTTTCTTTCCTTTACAGGTGGCTTTACATTGAGTGACAAGCCAAATGGTTTCCTGTAAGCCAAGAAACCATTTACAACACTGTGTGGTAACCATATAACCAAACCATACGTGCTCCCTACGTGTCAGCAAGTGTGTTGGTGGAGGGTTAGTGCCTCTCCCTGTAAAACAAATAACTCAAAGTCAAATGACCACCCCTTACGGGACTATGGCGTAGATAGATAAATAGATTTTGTTGCTTTATGGAAAGAAAAAAATAAATTACTGCATAATTTATATTCGCCGAACGTTTTTATCAACACTATCAGCAGGTACAACTATTCGAGATTATGTGAATAAAATCAGGCGGATAGAGGCATAAATCAAGGCAGGGGAAAAATAATTTAGCAACAACTTTAGCCGTGTGAAACACTGCTCCTACACTGCAGCGTGACCGTAAGATAATTTCATTTTGCGGTACGTAAAACCAACCCAAATAGTCCTCTGGTAAATGTTTATACACCAAAATGTAGCTAATGAAATATCCTAAATCTCATTCTCAGTAACAGTTACCATAAACATATATTTCTACGAGAAAACACGAAGGAAAGTAAAAACATAAATTAGCACATAATTTATATTTGCCGAATGTTTTTATCACCACCATAAGCAATACAACTATTCAAGATTATGTGAATGAAAAAATAAGGCAGATAGAGGCATAAATAAAGGCAGGGGAGAAATAATTTAGCAACAACTTTGGTCGTGCGAAACACCGCTCCTGCACTGCAGTGCAATTGTAAGGTAATTTCCTTTTGCGGTACTTAAAACAGACCCGAATTGTCCTTTAGTAAATTTCTACATACCAAAATGTAGCAAATGAAATATCCTAAAACTCATTCTCAGTAACAGTTACCATAAAACATGTATTTCTATGAGAAAACACGAAGGAAAAAAAAACATCATAAATTAGCGCATAATTTATATTCACCAAACGTTTTTATCAGCATCAAAAGGAAGAATAACTATTCGAGATTATGAAAATTTAAAAAATCATAGAGATAGAAGCAAAACTTACGGTGTGAGGATAAAATGTTTAAGAAGTACCGCGAGCACGGTTGGGGTACTCCCAGCACTTGGCCAAGTTCGAGCCGGCCTACAACCTGAGTACTGGCCCGTGGTCAGACGCAGCCTGCGTCCTCCAGTAAGAAGAGGGTTAATGGAGCATCCATTCACTGCATGGGTAGGTCCTGCATGGGCAACTGCTTGCCTGCAGTACATGGGTACCAGTATGTTGTCCAGATGAACTGTAGACTTAACAAATCCCTCCCTATCCCTTGGAATGAGGATGGAGAAGTGCAGTAGGAGAGCAGCTTCAGCCTACAGTCCACCAGGTACACATTCAGATGAGCCTGGGGTTGCGACTACTACTACAAATACTGCTCCTGTCGTGGCACTTGATTCCTGAGACAAGTTATTTGGGGAATGGGAGTTATTCTTCATAAAATTAATGCATAACTGAAATACCAAAATATATTTGTAAAAAGAAAAATATTTGGCCCAATGAAATTTAAATTCTCTTAAATCTGCAGTAGACCTACTTTTCATCAAATCAACTCAAATGTACTCATAACAGATATAAACTCCTTTTTGAAAAGAAACTGTAAATCTGAATGAAAAAAAAAAATGCTCTTGAACAGGAAAATGTAAACAGCTACTCATATGATTCTTTCATGGCATTATATGCAGCAGATGCATTATCCAAAAATGAATCCAATTTACGGAAAGATTCCTTTCTCTACCTATTTCTAACAGTTCCTTTTGTTTTTCTAAAATCAACATTTTCTGGTAATGTTCTAACATCTTGGCCTCATGGTCTTTCATCTGCCACTCATGGGCCTCCTTCATTATGGCAGTCCTTAACTCATGATGCTGCTCCTTCCTTGCACTACAAGAAGCATATTCTTCAGTAAGTCTCCTTGACCCACTTGTCCGTGGACTGGTGAAAGTGAAGAAAGGTGGGGAAGTTGTAGTTGGGGGAACAGTAAAAGGACTATTAGAGGAAGTACAAAGAGTTATATGGGGCAGGTTTGGGAGTACTATATGGATAACATGAAATGGGGGTTGTAACGGTGCTACACAAGTGTTTAGAGGGATGACTAACAGGACGAACAAATGAAGTGGAAGGCATGTTAAAGAGGATGGACTGTGAGAAATAGGGGTACTCAGGGTGCTGGATGAGAGCTGGGCCTGAGGGTGAAGAGTGAAGGGCGGTACAAATGAAGAGGAAGGAAAGTTGGACAGCATGTTCTCAGAACTGCAGGAAGGAAGAGCAAAGGAGGGCTGCTGGACATTTGCCACACCTGCAGTATGAGGAAAGAAATCTCACATATTGTTGTTCATCTTCCTGTGACCCAATTACATTTTTATAAAATCTGCAGGACATGTGTGCAAGATACAAAGTAATATAACTAAAAGGTTTATAGTGTGCAAGATTATGAGCAATGAAATACATGATTATTGTTTACATATGGTGCTAAAGAAGTTACTTTTATATCGTATGCATACAGTTGATAAGCTTTATCACTGTTAGTCTGTGATTTAAAAAAAAGGGAGGGGGGGGATGAGGTTGTCTTCTGCCATGTTTTGCTTTTATTTCTATAGGCAATCTGGATGCTGAAGAGAAATATTCAGATGTTAGCACCAACATAACCCTGCAACAGGTATACAAACATCCTTCAACTCCACTCTCATCCCCCAAAGAATGTTGGATTAATACAAGAGAGGGTTAACTTTAGCATATATTCCACCCTGTTCACAATTCCAGTGATGTCAGAGTTTGAAGCCTACTCAAATAACACTACACCTTAATAACATTTCAGATGAATCCTGACTTTGAAAGCACACTCAATTAACAGGATACATTTTAGGACACAACAATGTCAAACATTTATTTTTTTTCAGATGCCACAGCAATTCCAGCAGCAAGCCAATTTGTCATTCACTCGCTAAGAGTTTTCAAAAATAATGGTGCTTCGCTCAGGCTAACTTAAGCACAGCCTAGTGTTTTCATGGGTATCTTACTTTTGTACTAAACAATAATTGCAGGTCACTGAAATAAAGGAAATGGACAAATGAAATTCCAGTTGCCTCCTTTATCAATGACAGTAGTACAGTAGTTACATGCTAAGTAATTGGAATATAGCTCTGAAACCAAGGATGAAAATGCACACTTCTGTGTTCAGTACCAGTAAAACAACAACCATTAATTTATAACCACAGGGTGAATACTGTAGTAGCTATATTCAGAAGTGGAGCAGTCTCCAATGCATTCATCAAAAATGATGTTACAGTAATAAAGCATTACATTTTACCAATACCCTATTACAAATGAAAATGTGAGATACTTACTGATTGTGACATTAAACATGGGATCCCCTCCCATGTCCACTGTGTGAATGACCATTGTGTCTACTATATTGTCCCCCATTGTAAGTTCATCGGTCATCAGTGATGCTGCCAATGCCATCTCTTTACTGGGCTGTGCTGCCTTTGGGGGAGGGCCACCACCTGTAGTTTTAAGTTTTTTTCTCTAACTCTCTTTCTTCTCGTTTTACTCTGGAAAAAGTGTGTTGCAAGTTACCATCAATATAATTCATTTGAATAACAACAGATTTAGTGGAATGGCATAATGGTTAACTGTTATTCAAATACAGTTCAGAGAAAAATGACTATGCCTCAAATTAATGTAATGAACCATCTACATTAAAAGTTAAATAAGTGAAGGTTGGGTAAAGGTACCATATAATATCCAACATGAGGCATATATTTGTTCTAAAATGTCTTGCTCTGTTCAAGGTGAAACGTTAACTATCTGTGCTATATATAGTACTAATAATAATACTTTCCGTAAGAATCTGCCAATGGAAAGGAACAATTAGAATCTCTGCATACTGGTCCTCATATTTTATATTATTTGAAGACTTATTTTCAGTAACTTGAGTCTTTCAAAAATTTTCTGGAAATCAGTTATTTTATGAAAGGTGGAACTCGATCTTTTGGAAAAGCACTGTACTTCAGTATAGTATGACAGTAAATAAAAACTAGGTAAGTGGCTGAGTGGCTGAATTACTGATAATGACAGAATGAGCTACACTGACACCTTTTCTCAACTGGCCAGCAGCATCGACCATATAGGCTTTGATATGCATAAAAAATTTTGGGTTCAGTTGCCTCGGAAGGTTTCAACAAGCAGATATTTAGTGAAAGGAGGTTTATCAGAATCGTTGATTGAAAGGTAGTTCATTACATACTTTACAAGACTATCTGGGCCAGATGTATGATGAATGTTTAAATTCAGTTTCCACAGAACTGCCATAACCCTGACCTATTTCATTATGATTACTGTCACTGACCTAACCAGCTCAAAACAATGCAATGTTTTTGATAACCTTGGATCAGCAGTTGATTATGTCAGGTCATGAACCAAACTAATCATACAACACAAAATAAACGGTAAAGGTCCAGTTTATCATTTTCACATTTTTTTTTAAATTTTCATTCATACAGAGTTAATTTATAATGAAACGTCGGAAATGAGTGTATAATTCCCGATTTGTCAACAATCTTAAAACACGGCTCCCAATACTGGGGAGGGCTATGAAAATAAAATGTGGGGTTAAAGATGATAATAATGCATAATTAACCTTAATCTAACCAACCTAACCTAACCTAGCCTAGCCTAGCTTAACCTACTAGCAATGGTAATGACATATAAACAATGATAAGTATATGATGTTAGGAACCCAAGACACACATAAGAATTAATGTAATAAATGGCGGCAATAAAGTGGACCTTTTCAGAATAAATTTTGTCAAACATTTAGATTGAAAACTGTATGACTGGATGTGTCCCATTGTACAATTCCGGGTAACACACACATACACACACACACACACACACACACATGTATATATATATATATATATATATATATATATATGTCAGGGGGAATTTATGTATTTCAAAAGATAATGTATAATTCACGAGGATAATGTAATATTGTATAATTCGAGTATACAGTATATAGCTATGTGTGCTAGGAATGACTATCGAGTCATTTATTAAGAGAGAATAGACTCGTGGATTCAAGTGGCGGTTCCACTTTATGCTGGCTTACTTCGCCAATTCTCTAGAGTCGAGAATTTATAGGCTTTCAGCAGAGAGTAGACGCTCAAGTAGGCTGTAATATTGTAATATTGTAATTGATTATAATAATCAGGATCTTGGCTGAGCCAACTCCTAGCTAGCACAATGGATTTAAGGATTAATGCCAAAAGCTGGCCTAAGTACCAGTCGTGATTTAATATAAAGAGTTGTTCTAACGTGGAGTAGCAAAACTGTAGTAAATATGTGGGAAAATTAAACACGACTGTTACATTTAACAAAGCTCAAGAAAACGAACTGTAAATTTATTGAATACAGGAAAATAAATTTACGTTACATGACTCCAATTCAAATCAAGAAAGGGAAATGCACCCACTCAACACTCAGACAAACAGCTAAATATCCCGAAACTTAAGCCTAGGAAAACAAAAGAAAATACTAATCGGTATAGATGAGACCGAGCTGCTGTGACGATCACCAACAGGTGGGAGCTTTCGGGATACATACCAATACAAGCTGAGATCTGAAATCGCTAAGAAAATCACTCTAGCCTTCGCAAGGCGTACCGCAATGCACCGTGTCTACAGTCAGACTAACTCTGTTTCTGTGTGTCCGACGTGAAGAGTGTGAGAAAGGGGCATGGCTGATTAAAGGCAGGGAGGCGGAAGCGATAATTCAGAAATTATCGCTCAGAGGAATGCACCGTCTGCACATAAAAACAATAACTCGCGAAAGAATGACGAAAGTTTTGACAACTTTATTCGAATATATGTAAGAGAGCGGACGGTTTGAGAGAACGAGCGAAACATCGTACATTTCATAATAATTCGTTCCTCCCGCAAAATCACTCGATGTCACAATTTATGTTACATAATTTTACGATGTAGAAAATTCGTGACATTACGCCCCTGAAAAAATCAAATTTTACTTTAGTAAAAAATGACATTATATACAGTATATATATATATACACCCTAGCTCAGTCACACAAGATTCACACTGTGGTGTGTGTACTATCCTGTTACAGGAGAAAAGCATTGTCGGCCATGAGCGTAAAAACCTCGTATTTACGTTAAGAAAAGCAAGCTTGAGGGAAAAACTCCGAGACGACAGTGAAATATCCTGTACTCAGGTCAAACTGAGCGAAAGTTCGCTACATTTACGTTGACAACTAATTGTTATGTAGCGTGGTGTATGTGATACACAGTGTAGGTGTGACAGTTGTAGTGTAACTGTACCTACGTGTAAAGCAATAATAATAATACATATTAATGCAATAATAAAGGCGACGAGGGCAGAGGAGAAGTGGCAGCATGCAGCAGAGACAATCATTGGTCCTGGACATCTTCACCCCACAACTGTACCTGTGGAATGAGTCAAGGTGGAACATCAGTAGTGTCAATGAAAGAATTTGCACTAAATTACAATTTCATCCACCCAGCAATCAATCCATACACAACAGAAAGTACTCTTTAGCTGAAAGTCAGTTAACAGCAAGTTTCGTACATATGTCGCCATTGTTTCCTTAATAGTTGCCCTTTTTAACCTATACTTACGCCTAATAAAGGGCTCGTCATCAGTGTCCTCGGTTGGCATCACCGTGACTACCCGCCTGTCATCAGTGTCCTTGGCTGGGATCACCGTGACTGCTCTTTTATAACTACACTTATTTCTACAAAGGGCTCGTCACCGCGACAGCCCGTTTGTCATCGGTGTCCTCGGTTGGGATCGCCATGACTACGCACTTGTAACAAATAAAGGTAAGTCGAGAATCCCTATGCAAACTTGGGCAGGTCACATTTTAACACCCTGCGTGGGTTTGAACACTCATGTGGCTTCTGTGTAATCTCCGGGAATCCTCAGGGAGGCCCACAGCTCGAGACACACCACAACATAATTCAAACACAGCCTCAGATTGCCTCTGCGGGGTATCGAACTTCCCCCTTAACCTACCTTAATCTACAGTACATACAATATGTACAAGCCCTATGCTTACGACCAATAAGGGCTTGTCGTCGGTGTCCTCAGTTGGGATCACCATGACTGCTCATTTGTCCTCGGTGTCCTCGGTTGGGATCGCCGAGACTGTGCACTTATGAGCTATGGTACATATGTATGTACAAGCCCCAGACATATTATGTCCTGTGGGGCCAACAGGAGACGTGAGATCTTAGCAGCATAGTACTGACTCGGAACCAAGCTAGTTCTTGGATTGCTCAAATCTCTTAGAACAGCACAGTCTTAGGGAACCCAGTGTATGACAGATACCCACATTAATCATCATTCAGCAGGTGAGACGTCAGGTCTGCGCCCACATTGTCACTTCCCTTGATGTATCTCACAAGAAAGTTAAATTGCTGCAAATACAGTGTCCAGCGTGTCAATCTTGCATTAACCGTCTTAGTTGTGCTGAGACTAGTGAGTGGCATATGATCAGTTTCCAGAGTAAATGGTGCTCTGTACAAATAATAGTAATATTTCTTAATACCATCAACCACAGCCAAGAGGTCCTTCTCCACAGTACTATAATTCCTCTCAGCGGGTTTTAGTTTACGGCTGTGATATGCCATTGGGAAAATTCCACCCTCCGATTCTTGCATCAGTACTGCACCTACTCCATCTTGTGAGGCATCAGTACGCAGTGCAAAAGGTTTATTGGATTTAGGGAGCTGTAAAATGGGCTCCTTACACAGCATGTTCTTGAGGGTGGAAAAGGATCTCTCTTGCACTTCTCCCCATTCAATGGTATTTGGGGCATACTTCCGAAGCGTCTTGTACAACGGCTGGGCAATGAGAGCAAAACTGGGGATAAAACTTCTATAATACCCCGCTAAACCAAGGAATGCCCTGACCTGTTTCTTGGTCACGGGTCTCGGGGCTTCCTTAACTTTTCTGATCTTATCGCCCTGACACCTGCAGCAATTGTTGCCAACGATATGTCCGAGGAACTCCACTTCACTGTGTGCAATCTTGCACTTGCTGGGTTTCACAGTCATGCTGAAACTCTGGAGTCTACTGAAGACAATTTCCAAGCGTCTGAGGTGCTCCTCCAACGTGGCAGAATGGACAAGGACATCATCAACAAACATTTCTACTTCTACGATACCATGGAGCACTTGTCTCATGGCCTGACTGAATACTGCTGGGGAACTGGTAAGTTCAAATGGAAGGACTTTGTACTGGTACAACCCCCTAGGAGTAGCAAAAGCGGTGAACTGACAACACTCGGGATGAAGGGGAATCTGGAAGAATCCCTTCGCTAGATCGAGCTTTGTGAAGTATTGTGACCCTGCCGGCTTAGAGAAGATGGCAATATGGTCACCCATTGGCTCAGCATCCACTATAGTGTTAGCCTCCTGTAATCGCCACAAATCCTTACTCCACCATCCTTCTTGCGGAGTACTACCATTGGACTGCAGTATGGAGATGAAGACTTTTTAATGATACCTGCAGCCTCCATGTCGGCAATTTCCTTATCTACTGCGTCCAGTAGTCGCATGGGAATCGGATATGGCTTAACCTTTACAGGAGTATTGCTGGTCAACTCAATTTTGTGACACTCAACTTTTGCGAGTCTAGGTTGGTCAGAGAAGACACCAGCATACCGACAGAGCAGTGACCTTATGACATTTTGGTCATCTAATGCTAAGTCAGTGTTAAGTAAGACATCTCCAACAGTCTCCTCCTCCCAGGACTGAGCAGTTAAGGGCTCGTCGTCAGTGTCCTCGGTTGGGATCACCGCGACTGCCCCAGTTTCTTCTGATGGCTGGTCACTGTCACCGAGTACAGGAAAGCCAGCTTCCTCAGAGTTTGGCTCATGATACGCCTTCAACATGTTAATGTGGAATCTTTTCCGAAGATTCCCCATCTGGATTATGTAGATGAGGTCTGAAACGCGCTCTACTACATTGTATGGACCCTTCCACTGTGCCAATAACTTGTTCTGGGCAGTGGGGAGCAACACCAGGCATTTATCACCTGGACTAAACTTCCAAAGCTTTGCTTTCTTATTATAATAAGCCTTCTGAACTTCGCGCGCCTTGATCAATTCTTCCTTAGCTAACTCGCATGTCGACTGGAGGCAGTCAACTAAATCAATGACGTAGGTGTAGGTGGTCTTGACTTCAGGGTCGGGTTCTTCATCGTCCCATAACTCTCGAAGGACTTGAAGTGGCCCACGGACCGACCTTCCATACACCAGTTCAAAAGGTGAGAACTTCAAGGAATGCTGTGGGGCTTCTCGATAAGCAAAAAGAAGAGGAGCTATGAACCGTGGCCATTCTTTTGGCTGCTCAGCGGCCATGGGCTTCAACATCTTCTTGAGAGTCCCATTGAACCTCTCGCACAACCCGTTACACATGGGGTGGTAGGGCGTAGTTCGCAAGCCTCGGATTGATAACAACCTGAATGCTTCATTCATCATTGCAGAGGTGAACTGCGAACCCCGGTCGCTTAAGACCTCCTTGGGGATACCTACTCGGCAGAACACCTCAATTAATGCCTCTGCAACAGTGATGGCCTCTATATTCTTAAGGGCCACGGCTTCAGGCCACCTTGTGCTGAAATCAACGATAGTGAGGATGTACTTTGATCCATCACTGGCCCTAGGAGTGATTGGCCCAACAATGTCAACTGCTACTCTCTCAAACGGTTCAGAGATTACAGGCAATGGCTTCAATGGCGCGGGACGGACACGCCCGCGGCCAGTGGTACGCTGACACACATTGCATGAACGCACTAGCCTAGTTATTTCCTGTCCCATTCCTGACCAGAAAAAGTCAGCATGGATGCGGTCAGAGGTTTTCCTTTGGCCCATGTGTCCTCCCATCACTGAACAATGACCCAGTTCAAACACTGCTCGGCGATACTTTGCAGGAACGACAAACTGCAGTCGAACCTCACCCTGGGGTGTTTGTGACTCACGGTACAGCCGTCCTCGCTTACGAAGGAACCTGGCTCGACCACCCTGCGAATACTTCGTCACATTACCCTTCAGTTTCCTACTCACTGTGGCAAGTGTCGGGTCAGACTGTTGCTCTTGGACAACGTTTTGACTGTGTATCAGATCTTGCGGCGTTGCAATGGTCAGCGGGATGACATGGTTCGGAGCCTTGGCCATGGCTCGTGTTACTGCAGCAGCCGAAGTCTGTGTAGCAACGTCTACGGCGCAACAACTTTTGATTCCTGGAATGTTACCTATAATAAGGTCAAACAAAGGTTCTTCATGACAACTGCAACTGTTGAACCTGTGTAAAAGGGAGATGCTACCTAGATACGTGCCTCAGGGGACAATCTCACTGATCCATCAATAAGTCTAACTTGGGTGTGCCTACCTGTGTACTCCTCGGGTCGAACTAGACTCTGCTTAATGGAGCAACCTGAGGAACCATTGTCCCTCAGAACATTTACAGAAACACCTCCCACAAACCCTGCCTGGACAAGAAAGGCACTATTGCCAGTGAATGGGTCAGAGGAGGCAGTAGCTACTCATTGATGAGACTGAGGAGGGTACGATGCAGCAAACGTAGTGCCCTGAGAACTATATGCCTTAGGGGTCGTACCCGAACTAGATGCATGAGGAGTTGTACTCACCATCTGGGGAGCAGGAGCACTGACGGCCTGTGGAGGAGAGTTCACCATCTGAGGGGGACTAGTGAACTGTGAAGGAG
>JAGKTI010036820.1:0-11009 GCA_018397915.1 Birgus latro
GTGCATCGTACGTCGTTGGGACTCGGCGGATTAAATAATCAAAAGTCACAGTGCTAAGGATTAAGTGTAGTTAAACACTGGATTACTGGACATGCTTCAAGAGCAATTATGACCACTGTAAAAACCTTAGAGATGAGGGTAAACAACAATCATGGACTGTAAGTAAACATTGTCAACTGCTAAATATTTTACATAATCACTTCTAAATCTTCATTCTCTTGTTACATTTTATTTATTTCATGCTTTGTGTCCCATATTTGAGTGCACAGGCTGTGAAAGAGGTGATTTTCTCAGTGATTACCATGTCTCTTACATACGTTCACTATCTAGTCAAATGGTGAACATTTTTGCCCCACACACCTGTAAATCATAATTTTTCTGGTTACATTTTATTTACTTCATGCTTTGTGTCCTATATTTGAGTGCATAGGCTGTGAAAAGGTGATTTTCTCAGTAATAATCATGTCTGCCTTACTCACCTCAAAATCATCATTTTGGGGTTAAAATTCGATTAATTCATGCTTTGTGTCAATTATTTATGTGAATGGGGTCTTAATTAAGTGCCATGCATGTCCAGGAGGGAGGTAGGTAGGTGGTTTTCTGATTTAGGTTAGGTTAGGTTAGGGTCAAGAACGACCGATGTTGTTGGTCAACAGTGAACACCTTTGCCATACCTAACTCTTTTTCTGGTAACAATTTATTTATTTGATGCTTTATATCCCATATTTTAGTGCATAAGATTTGAGAAATGATGATTTTCATAGTGATAGCCGCGTCCGATACTTACACTAACTTGCCAACTCGTGAACACCCCTGCCTTACTCACCTCAAATTCATCATTTTGGGGTTAAAATTCGATTAATTCATGCTTTGTGCCAATTATTTATGTGAATGGGGTCTTAATTAAGTGCTATGCATGTCCGGGAGGGAGGTAGGTAGGTGGTTTTCTGATTTAGGTTAGGTTAGGTTAGGGTCAAGAATGACTGGTGCTGTTGGTGAACAGTGAACACCTTTGCCATACCTATCTCTTTTTCTGGTAACAGTTTATTTATTTGATGCTTTGTATCCCATATTTTAGTGCATGAGATGTGAGAAATGATGATTTTCATAGTGACTGCCACGTCCGATACTTATTTACGCTAAGCTGCCAAATCATGACCATCTATGCCTTACTTACCTCAAAATCATCATTTTGGGGTTAAAATTCAATGAATTCATGCTTTGTGTCCATTATTTAATGCATATGGTGTGAGAAAGGGTGATTTTCATAGTGCTTTCCATGTCTGATACTTACTTACACTTGCTGGGAAGTTGTGAGCACCTATGCCTTACTCACTTCTAAATCATCATTTTTTGGTTAAAATTCAGTTAATTCATGCTTTGTGTGCATTATTTAAGTGAAAGGGGACTTAAATAAGTGCTATGCATGTCCGGTAGGGAGGTAGGTAGGTGGTTTTCTGATTTAGGTTAGGCTAGGTTAGGGTCATGAATGACCAGTACTGGAGCTTCAGGGCCAATATCCGGACAAGACCAATATCCGGACATGCCTTTGTCTGTATTATGTCGAATAATGGAGGGATTATATATATATATATCATACTATACATACGCAAAACTTTCCATGATCCACCTCTATCTACCCTGTCGTAGGCTTTTTGCAGAACGGTAAATGCCATAAATACATAATGGCCCTTCTCACAAGCCTTCTCCATTATCTCTTTCATTGCAAATATTAGTTTCACACATCCTCTACCAATCCTAAAGCCATCCTATTGGTCACTTACCAGACATTCTAATATATCCTCTGCTTTCTCTGTGATAATTCTTCCCTTTACCATTCGTACAAGTCTCAAATGACATAGGCATGATAGCTTTTGTTTTTAATTTTGTATAGTGGGTAAAAACACAGCCTTTTTTCACTCTGTTGGTACAGTTTCACTTACTCATGCTTTCTTACGTATCTGAAATAAACACTTCGTTCCGTTCTCTCCACTCCACGTAATCATCTCTGCATGTATGAGTACTTCATCGTACTTCATCGACCCTGCTGCTTTCCCATTCTTCAGTCGCTTACCAGCATTCTTCATCTGTCCAGTGTTATGTTTCCTGGCATCAATAAAATTCTTCTCTGCACACCGCCAAAGTCATTAATGTGTAGTCTATTGCCGCTCTGCTCTGAACATTATCATTCGTCAGCCTTTCGGAATATTCTTTCCATCTGCTCCTTGGTCCACTCCCAGTGGTTAGTATTCTTCCACTTTCATCACTCACACTTTCACATTTCTTTCCACTGTGCAAAATTTCATTTTCAAAGTTAAAAACAACTGTACATGCAATGCATACCAGCATTGAACGAAACGCCATTGGTCTGGAGGAGTTCAATCTCCACGCAAAATTTAGTTTATCTTGACTCTCCCAAAAGCTCGCAGTTATCAGAAAACGTGTTCTGTTAGAACAGCTTCTTCCATCATTCTGGAGAAATACTCTTTCACCAAACTCTATGCAGTGGGAAAATGCATTCAAAATTGAACAAAATTGTGGGGTGACTGATAGTGATCGTAAGTAAATTTGACTAGTGTAAGACCTGATCATCTAGAGGGTCCTAAAGACTCAATACATCCTTACCGCCACTGATGATAACTCCTTCCGTCGGTCAAACACATGAGACACACAACAAACGGTACCAGTTCGGTCCTTCTTGAGCCTTGTGTAACAAAATACAGCATGAAAGCCATGGCATTTAAGATCCCTTAAGTGCGTTTCAGATTCGGCATTTATCCACGAAAGTGTGATACTTGATATTCTCCTGCGTATACCTCTTGCATTTCGCCGGCCACCTTCACTGCTCCCTTTCTCTCTTACCGTACGTTTATCTTCTTAAAAACGAGAAGCTATTTCACGATGGGATCTCACCACTCGCGTAACCGGAAAGTTTTTTATCGGCACATAATTTCGCACCCCCCTTCCTGATTTGACACAAATTCAGGATGTAAAACACACACAAAGGCAGCCAGCCAACTTCACAACTGAAAACATTACCACCCCTGTCGCTTCGCAATGCGGGTGGTAAGCGAGCGGAGTAGACGTTTTCAGTTGTGAGGTTGGCTGACTGGCTTTGTGTGTGGGTAAACAAGATATCTCAAGAACGGCTTGAGCTATCAACATGAAACCTTCAGGATATCAAGATATGGCCAAAATCTCGGACGAATTCGAGAATGGGCACTCAGGGTCAAGGTCAAGGTCATAAAAGGTCAACCAGTTGACCTTTGGCAGCCATTTTGGTTACCTTGACCTTGACCCCGAGTGCCCATTTTCGAACTCGTCCAAGATTGAAACTTTCATGTTGATAGCTCAAACCGTTCATGAGATATCTTGTTTATCGAAACTTAAAGCCAGCCAGCCAATTTCACACCTGAAAACATTACCACTCCGCTCGCTATGCCACGCGGGTGGTAAAAATAACCCACCTATCTTCAAGGTATCGTATTATTATTATTATTATTATTCGATTATAGCTTAGTTTGCCCGTCGCGTGCAACTTACCCCAAGTATGAATTAACTCCGGCAGCATGCGACCTACTTTATTAATTATGAGTGGAATATTTAACAACATAACAGGAAGCTTCTCGTAAGGGAAACGTCACGCAGCTTTTATGGGATATTAGCTTTCTGTTCATCTTTATATAGAAAGCTACTATCCCATGAAAATTGCATGATGTTGCCCTTATGAGAAACTTCCTGATCTGTTGTTAAATATTTCGTTTATATATGGTTGGCCGCATGCCTCCGTTCATTCATACTTGGAATAAGTTACATGCGACGGGCAAGGTAAATAAACTATAATTGAATAAAAATAGTACGATACCTTGATGATAAGTGGGACGATACCTTGAAGATAAGTAGGGTAGATGGTGACGACCATCATTCACTCACTTGATGTGGTGCTGCCTACTTCCTTTTTCATTTTTATTGTTCGAGCGAGCGAAGCGAGCGAGAAAACCAGATTTAGTCACAGTTTGGACCCCCGACTATGTACCCGAGCGAAAGATTTATCGCATCAGCATGAAATGGGGTCAGTGGTCAGGAGGAAAACCCTGTAGTACAGAAGCGAACTTTTTTCGGGTATCTCAGCCAGTTTCTAAGTTACAAGAAGATAAACACCAATTTGGAAACCGCATAAAAATCTTCAGTTATTTTCTTTCCCAATAGTTTTTCCGTAAATCGAGGAAACGATTTTTTATAAGGCAGATTAGCGTAGCAGCCGGCTGCGCAAGAAGTAATTGTCTAAGGTTGCATGAGTAGCGCAGCAGTATTTTCCTACGATTATGAGAGTAACCAGGTTTTGTCTTATAAATAATACCTTCTGTTTGGCCCTAGACCTAAAATTAGTACAAAAGGCGTATTGGGTTTAGGAAATGTCAGGAAATATTTTTGGTGTAATCTAATAAGTTCTTTTTAGTATTTTCAGGTCAGGCAATCAAAGGATGATGATGAGCCACATGAGACAATATTCAGCACTGCCTGACTTGCTAGCTCGCTCGCTCAGACGTGTTCCACACTTTTAGTGTGGATGCCTATTACATGTGTATACTTTTTCTGTGCCCGCCATCCTTTCTTCCTGTTTCTCCCATCTTTTCTGTCACTTTTTATCACTTTTTTCGCTTGTTAGGTGGCTTTACGTTGAATGACAAGCTTAATGGTATCCTGTAAGCCAGGAAACCATTTATATCGCTGGGTGGTAACCATATAACTAACCCATACGTGTTACCGTACCTTCGTACCTTCGTGTCAACTGGCTTGGTGGAGGGATAGTGCCCTCCAGCGTAAAACTAACTCAAAAACCAACGACCACGCCATTCGGCAGGGTTATTTAACTAGGAGTAGGGCCGCATTATGAAACTCAGATTAACAAAAAGGCCACACATTATTTTACCTCTATTTTTTCCCTCTATCTAAACACTTATACTCAGAAAGAAAGGAGAAATTCACATAGTATTTGCTCTTATTTTGTCCGCTAAATACATAAATAAAAAGAAAAACGCAAAGCTTTGTTTTATGCTTGATTATTTGTTTATTTTCAATTTTTCTGAGTCGGTCAAACAAAAACGATTCAAGAGCAGGATTTTGCCCGCAGTCCGCCATTTGAATAGCCCTGCCTTACGGGATAATGGCGTCTGGCTATAGATGCTGTAGATGGATAGATAGCTTTCTATTACCTCTTAAACCCACTCTCTAGGTTAAGCCCAGAAATGAAGTAACAGTAACTACTTTGAACGAAGTTCTTGCACTTCCTGACCCATTTACCATGGCGTTAGCACTACCGGAAGGCTCAAATCTGTCTTGAAAATTCAGATTTTGATTATAAAATCAAAGGCAAGGCCGGTCGTGACTAAGTGAAGAAAGTGAAAGATGAAATAAATCATAGTAAACAGCACGGCACGCACAAGTTATGGCTTATTGGATTATGTAGCAACTCACTGAGACCTAAGAGTGAATCCCGCTCGTGCAATTGTCGATTCCACCAACTGGGAAATTTCCGACTACCATAATCTTGTAATTATGAAGATGGGGAATAATGTCTCATTGGTAGGTAGATGTACGTATGAAGTCATTTTGCAAATGTCGTTAAATTTACCATTTTGCCGCACCACAGAGCCTTTTTTGCAACCCCCCTACCACAGTAGACGAGTTAAATCTTATGAATATCGTGACTTCCTGTTCAGTTTACCCTTTCCTCTGTATCTGCCTAGTATCTTCGTCTTTATCATATTCTTACTCTTTCCTTGTATTAGGTATTCATCCTCATCCATTAAAATTCTTCTTCATCGATCCTTTCCCCCATGTCTGCACCCGCCCGTCCCCCCCTCCTCTCTCTCTCTCTGTCTCCTGGCTGAGTATTATGGCCATGGACAGCAGTAAGGAGAGATGTGTCAGAAGTGTAAGCCCTACCTAAACCATGCGCTTAGTTGTCTACCCAGAATGATGGCGCTTACTTCATTTGACCTAAACCTTAACTAGCGTAACTTAATCTACTCTCAGCTAACCTAAACTAATATTAACACAGCCAGCCTAGCCTTTACTCGTAATTTTAGCCTTAACTTTACCTGTTGTAATGCAGCCCGGCCTAAGATACATAATTTAACCTAATCTATCCTGGCCTGTCTTAGAATCTCCTTTAAATGTATGTGCCTAACTTGACCACAGTTAGGAGATTTGCAGTCAGGATAAGTTGGTGTAGACAAGAAGAATTTGTAGTACTGTAATATAAATAGGTCATGATATAATTTATGAGTTAAGATTTGTACGTAGGTTTGTGTAATGTAAATCACGACAGTACTGTAGGTGCTAGTAATGCAGAGTTTATAGTAGGGAAAATAAGTTATAGTACTACTGTATAGTTATAGTGGCAGTATAACATTGTACAGTACAGTACCCAGGTATGGTGTGCTAACAGCTGGAACTATTGTGCACTACTACCACATGAAGCAGTACTCACCCGCCTCATTTTCTGAAGTTGGGGAATCACATGCAGTACGGTATATTGACAATAGCGCAGGTTTCTCTGTGGGGTGTGAGCAGGCTTATGAAAATGTAGGCGAACGAATTACAACACAAAATCAATCCCAGTAATGTCTCCTTTTTTCTCTAACACGGGGACTCGTATCTGTGATATCAGAATTGCAAGACTTATAATATTACCACATGGCCACACCTCCCCAAAGTAATGCACGTGACACTTGAAATAAAGGCTGGCTAAGGTAAAGCAGGTATATCAAGACTGTGTAGACACGGTGTGGTGGTCCGGAAGGTCATATTTGTGCAGGGATCCAAGTAATGGTAGTCAGATGCGTTATTTTCGCCAGGTCAGTAGGCTCTCCAACATCTCTTCCCTGTCAGTTTATTCATACATATATGGAACAATATCCCTTGCACGACCTCACAAAAGTTACCTATTTTGCTCATGCTACCGCCATACGAATATCATCTTAGTGTGGTTGTCTAGCGTTAAAGATCTTGGGCTGGAACGTGCTGTGGCTTACGCACTACATTTCAAGTTCCAAAGGTGACAGAGGTTTTTCAGTCACATAAAACGCTTCCAGGAAAGTATGTTGCTCTCCAGTTCATATCAGCAGCCTAGCCTCAGAACCGTCCACTTCGAAGGGGGCTTTATGGGATTTACAGTAAAAGTTACCAAGTTATCAATCATGGCCGCTCTTGGTCTGAGGGTTCAGTATAAATCGGGAGGAATCATTGTGTTCCTTACAACTCACAGCTTTTCTATTCTTGCACGTCTCCTAAGAATTATTTGTCAGTAACAGAAAAAGAAAGATAACATAAAGGAGAAAACTGAAGTATGGTATGGAAAAAAAATCTCAAAGGAAGAGGTGCCAGGCAGCCTCATGAGTCCACTGCTGTACTTCATGAATGATTTGAAGACCGTAAAATAGTCCGTAGGTCAGGGAATTGTATGTAGGTCACTGAGGTCATGGACGGTAGGCTGGCATTTATTGGCCAGTAAGAACATGATTGCACAGTCGACTGAGATGCTTGGAGACGCTGGGTGGAAGATTAAGTCATTGTGTTATGATGATATAGGCCAATTACCGAGGAGGTAGGTCAGTAAAATGTATGTAGGATATGGAGGATAGGTAGGTGAAAAAAAATGCAAATTGGTTACAGGTAGATCAGTACGACGTAGGATGGTCTATAAAATGCAGATAAGTCAGAGTGTACGTTGGCCAATAGCGTGTATGCACATTAATAAAGTGTGAGTAGGATATCGAAAGTAAGTAGGCCTATGTAAATAGGGTGCAGGTAGGCCAATAAAGTGTTCGTAGGTTGTGGAGGGTAGGTAGGTCAATAATGTCAGGTAGCTTAAGGAGGGTAGACAGGTAAAGAAAATATAAGCTGGTGATTATGGGTAGGTAGGTAGATAGGAAGATAAAATGCAGGTTTATCAAGTAAGTGTTGGTAAGTGATAGGGGGCAGATTGGTAGGTCAGTACAGAAATCGATAGCTACGTAGAGTAAGAGAAATGTGTAAGTTAAGTTGATTTTAGAAGTATACATAAGTTGTAGTACCTTTTGTAGTTCAAGAATGGTAAGTTGGTCATAAATGACAGTTAGATTATTTTGTTTTAGGTAATTCATGAAAGTGTGAGAGCGAGACGGGAAATTGGGGTGCTTTTACCTTGATGGTGAGTAGATGAAAATGATCGGAGGTTAGGACAAAAGAAAAATTCATTTGAGATAAACATATCAAGCACGTGTTAGTCTAAATCAGAAAGTGTAAGTGAATTACTGTGCAGTAAGCTGGTGATAGTTAGGTATTGCATAAATGACACAAAACTTTTAGAAATTTTCGGTGCCTGATATACCAATGAATGCACAGTTGCCATGATACGCATGACAAAGGGTTATTGTTGACAGAAAAAAGATGATATGCAGTGACAGTAACAAAGCAATTACATTACTGACTACCCTCGACCTGTGGAAGGTACGCAAGTGGCAGTTCTTGGTCGGTCTGATCCTCTCCGACCACACCATAATTCATCATAAGTTAAACGGAGCGAATCATCCACAGAAAAAAATAATGAGCGGGGTGCTAAGGTGAATAAATTATACTCACATTCTCCTCTTCATTACCGACCACAAGTTATTTTTAACTGAAGGAAATATGATCGGAGTGGGTGTCGGCCAGATGTGAGGGTAAATGTAGACAGCATAAAATAAAGGAATGCAAAACAGGATTATTGCAAAGTTCCGACTTTGTGCATCCGGCCGGTGAGCTCATATCGAGGTATCCTGAGAGTTTTGTAGGTGGGGGAATTAATCTTTGAGACAGGTGAAAATTATCTCCTAACTAACCTGGTGTTCACTCGACAGGTAAGTAATTTGCTGACGCTATTTTAAAGGCATGGGCTCACTTTCGTTGACCAGCGGGAGGCCTTAGTCTCGGTTCGGTCATCAGCGACGTACTTAAGGGAATATAAGAGCTCAAGTAGCGATATTATTACGTGGATTCAGTTCTGATTCCAATGGAATTGTTCAGTTCTGACTTACAAGCAAATCTTTGACGTGCGTCTCAAGTGAGTTATGTTTTTTTTTTCTTTCACCTGCTTACTGCTCCTTGCAATCAAATTGAAAGAACAAAATTATTGCTTACAGCTTGGGAGTGGCCAGCACTTCCCCTAGGCTATGTTCTACGGACACTTTAATATCGACCATCTTGGCTACTAAAACATCATTTTCCCTTCACCCCAAGGCATTTGGTGCAATATCCACGCAAAGATCTTCATAGGTCGGGAGGAGAGAGACTTACAAGTCTCTTAAAAGCTCTCATTAAGCAACCGCGATGGCCAGGTTCCCCACTGATGATGATGCAGGGCGATCAAATGGTCCTGGCTTGATATTCGTGTTGACAATCTGGTGTTGGAATCCCTGAGGTTGTGTGAGTAGCGAAGGGGCGGGCGGACGGGTTGGGGAGATGGAGGTGTGATGTGCCCTCAGTATCTGGCCACCATCAGCTACTCCGCCAGGCTGTATTATAAAAGAGGCAGAGCGGGTTTTCGTATCTCCTCACAAAGTTCCTTCCCCGCCCTCTCCTTACCGGCTCCCTCTTCATCGCGATTAGGAGACGCGCACACTGCATTTGAAATATAGTTGATACCGGGGTCGATTATTTTGTAATTTTTATGATCCCGCGCAGACACCTCCTTATTAATGGACGTTCATCATTCCTAATTCGCCGGTTGAGTTCTTAAAAGCTTAAAGTTATAATCTAAGGGCTCTGTAGCCAGGGTAGAAGTGAGGTCAGGCCGAGAACGAGATAAACTTGATCACCCCAGACTTTGGTATCTCATTTGGAATATATAATGGTTGGGGTGTCAAATCATTTAGCTAAATTATACAACCATGTGAGATATTGCAAACGCACAAATCTGCTCACCTTGGTGATTGCTTAACGATTTGAGGGGGTTACATTACACAAGCAGCGCAAGATTAGGCATGAACTACTTACGACAGACTATGATGAAGACTAATCCAACAGCTTTAGGGTTGTGGCAGCCTCCACCTCCCTCCTTCCCACACCGCGTCTCGCCTGCAGATGTTGATAAGCGGATGAGTTATGAGGCGTGCTGGGCCCGGGTGGATGGTGAAGGGGGAAGATGGTGCAAGAGTGAGGGACAGCAGGCGTCGAGGTGCGTCAAAAATATGGTTCTAGGTAAAGTGGTGAGAGGTGTGGGACATCATCAACCCGTTTAGACCGAGGACATGCTTTATGTTGTGTTCTTGCTTCCATCAGTCGAATTTACTCAGTGTAGGAAAGCCCCTTGGTGGAGGAGGAGATAGTGAATGCTCTGTATAATTCCGTTCTTCCTCAGTTTAAAAATTCGACTCCAAGTTGAATTACATTGTCTTTTAGTAGCATGAATAAATTTACAGAGGCATCAACGTATTTAAGGGAGATAAGAGAGATTCTGTGTTGAATATTAATGTGTAGGATACAGCAAAGAGAAAGGTGATCCCAAAATCAGCCAATCGATACACACAGTATGTCTTTGTACGGTCCCTCATCCTTGTACTGTTAACATTTCTTACTGACTCTTCTCTGATGTTGCAGGCTGAATACAAGGACTTGTTTTTATGCTGGCTTATTGAGTGACGAAGTTCTATGAATCCGAATTTTGAGTGACGGTACTGAATTTCGGCATTATTTTCATATCATGATCGCCTACTGTTTGATCTCTCTAAAAATTTCAGTTCTGATTACTGGGCTTCAACACGTAACGCCTTCATTTCTCCAGTTCGTCCATCAGAATGAGCAAAGGCCTAATGGAAATAATGGTATGCATGATTTTCGAACTTGAATTATTAACCTATTACTACCGTTGCCGGGTTTTATAACAAGGTGATGTGGAATGATTTGGCTATCCAAGTTGTACAGGTTTTCCCTGGAAAATCTCTCTCTCTCTCTCTCTCTCTCTCTCTCTCTCTCTCTCTCTCTCT
>JAGKTI010036821.1:0-11009 GCA_018397915.1 Birgus latro
CGTTTGTTTAGAAAAAGTTGTAGGGAATTTATTTGCGATGATTTTCGTAACAAAATGGCACTCCTAGCTCTATCAGAAAGATTTTTATGGCTTACAGAACAGAAATATCGTATGGCCTTTGACCACACATGGCCGCTCCACTAGCTACTGGCTCAACATCGTAAGATGTTTCCAAACATTTCATTCCCCTGCCCTTATTTGCAGCGGTATCGTTATGAAACTACTACATATTATAAATGAATAAATGATCTTCCTAATGAAAGAAAAAATGAAAAAAGAAATTACCCTCTTTTTTTCGCATATTCCTTTATTCAACCCCGATTTTTTAGATATTTAAACATTTCTTCAGTGCTTGTTGAATGCTCAGCAACTTTTTCTCAACAAACATTGATAAAATGTTTGAATATCTGTGAGAAATCAGTATTAAATAACTGAGTGAATTATAAAATATGGTAGTTTATTATCTCTGAACTTTTTTTTCCACTCATTAGAAATATCATTTATTCATTTACAATATGTAGCAATTTCATAACAATACAGTTATAAGGCAAGGGAGAAAGCTGAATAATGCAACTGAAAATCGTGGTAAAAAAATACTGCAACCTACACGGCTGGACTCAACCTGAGTCGAAAAAGTCCGAGTGCATAGATTTCACTTGGACTCAACCTGCTCCGTAAAAGTTTGAGTGGTTGGATTTTTTACAGAGCCCCCGTGAATGACAGGGTTAATGCCTACATACTGCTCGGTCACACCAAACTGTTTTATCTACGACCTGTCTTTGTATTACAATCTACACAGGGTACAGGAATATGTTACAAAGTTTATATCTACTTGTCAAACAATTAAGTAAAATACTAATGTAAATACATGGAATTCGTTATACTCTTATAGAACTGAATGTAGAAACATAATTGTACAAAATGATAGAGATAATTATATACCTATATATTTTTATACAATAGCAATTAGATGGCAAGAGTACAGTAGTCAATTGCATCAAGAATCAGCTATCTTTGATGCACTTGCTATCTATTTATATGAGACATAGTAATATCGTTACATATTAGAAAATGGATATATGTATACTGGCTTCATTCTGTTGTGCAGTTTATATTTTAATTAATACTATACTTTTACGGAGGGGGATTTGCCAGTTAAATGTTCGAGAACCTTCTCGGTGTTTCCTGTTTACGGTAGGCTGGTATCGGTACGAGTCAGAGTTGCCAGTTTGCCTGCTGTTAGTGAGCGTAGTTATTTCGTAAGTTATACATTAATTTTTATGCTCTTTTTCTCCATAATGTTTTATTTACGTGGTTGTTCGTTAAATTATGTAATTTAATTTAAGTTTGGTAAATGATTTAGAGTGTAATGTAATGTAAGAAGACTAGGATATTTTGGTTGTCTTTTAGTTGGCAACTGTTAACTGTCGCACCTTCGAGTTCGTGCTAGAAGTTTCCTGAATAATGCAAGCTTATATAAGGAAGGGGATGAGACACTAGCAGTTTGAAAGTTTAGTTGGGCCTCGGTCAGTTTGAGTGAAGTTTAGTTGGTACCTGTGAAAGTAGCGAAGTGTAAAGTTTGTGTAATTTCGGTAATTGTGAAAACAGTGAAGTGTAGTAACAGTGAAGTGTTGTCAAGATTAAGTGTGAAGTGTTGTCAAGTATTAAGTGCAATTGCAATTCGTAACGTTTGTATAGCTCCAGTGCTGGTGGGAAAAGTGAAGTGAAGTTAGAAAGCATTAAGTGGAATTATTTGGAAAATAAAGACTGTGAACTTTATCCCGCCGAGTTCCACGTCGCTACTTTTTTCCGCGGACAGACCTACCAACGTGCATCGTACGTCACTCAATTGCAAGGGTCATTGTGTGCACATTTTTCAACATTTGCGGGTGATTTTTGGTAGGCATATGTAGGAGAACTTCCTCTACCTGCTGTTAAGCAGGGATACTGCCTGGCCTCACCTGACCCCCCACCCACCCACACTCGCCAATTCACCTGTTAGCAGTAACCTGGCCAGTAAATATATGTTGCCCACGGTCTCTCCAATGACAAAATTCGCGGTGAAAGTGATTCCTGAGGTGGAGGACAAGGGAAACAAAGAAGCTAGAGGTAGAAACAAACAGAAATGATGAGGTGGTAATGGCGTAAAGGAAGGTGCCATTTGCTGGGGTTTTGGGTGAGTGAACAATGCTTTTATCGCCTATATTATTGTGTGAAAACAAATATAGACTTGTACTGCACATAAATTCTTACCACGTAAATAAATAAATATGTAATTTAAAGTAGCTTGAATTAGTTAACCCTTCCATAGTTCATTTTCTTTAGCCAGGTACCCTGAAGAAGTAGGAAAACGTAAGACTGAATGACACCTGTATCAACATTTTTAAGCTAAGGAGGGCGATTTCTCTATGAATTTTCGATGTTTCTCATCAAAAGCGGAGACTTGAGCGTCCCCCCAAAAACGGAAAATTGGTTGGGATCTGAGGGTAGGCTGGGTAAAAAAAACTTGTCGGGACTGGGCGGGTTAAGAAGCCAGTATTTATTTTCGCCTCAGCTGATCTTGTGTGCTGTACACCTAAAGGCTGACCATAGGAAGAGCAACTCACTAGGCAACGCCCTTCCTATACTGAACTACTGCTGTTGGAGCCTGTGGCAGTGTGGGGACTGGGACGTAACACTGGTGTCAGGAGTGGGATAATTTCAGAGCTGCAGTGAGTCTAATCTTCGACATGGAGCAAGGTGGTGTGCAGGCAAGATCCCGAGCTGGGCAGGAGGAGGCTGTGACCCTGTCTGCAATGTTGAAGTTATTACAAGCTTCTCAGAAAGACCTCAAAGAACAATTATTACAGGCACAGAATGAAGGACACAAAAAAACTCCAAGAACAATTATTACAGGCACAGAATAAAGGACAGAAAAAACTCCAAGAACAATTACAGGCACAGAACGAAGAACAGAAACGACGACATGAACAGCTTCTGGAGGCATTACAGGAGCAGAAGAGGGAAGTGCAAATGAGAGTGTAGGGACAGCTAGATGATCCCATGGGAGAAATGAAGGGAGAACAGCTACAGCTTAAGGAGGAAGTAGATGTCAAGCTAGAGCAGCAGAAGTATGAGGTGAGCAACGGTGTGACTGAGTGCAAGCAGCATGGGGGCGACCAGTTGAATTCAGTTGGTGAGGGAATGGTGATGGAGTGTGGACAGCATGTGGATGGCTAGTTGAAGATGATTGGTGAGAGGATTGAGGCTGTAGAGAAATATTGCACTGCTGAGCCTCAGGTTAGTGTACAGGGAGCATGTGAGGGGAGTGGACAGTGTATGGTGAGTCTTGATGGATCCCAGACATCTAGAGATGGCCTTACAGAGTTGGATAATTGGAATACAGAAGTTCTAAGTTCTGGTCTTGATTGTGATGCCCAGGTTTCTGGGCCCCAAACTAGTGAGGTGCATGGCTGTAATGGGGGTCCAATTAAAAAGAAGCCTAAGGCATTTGATGGTAGAGTATCTTGGGAAGCTTACTGTGCACAGTCTGAGTTACTTGCAGATCAGAGTGGTTGGGATGATGGGCGGAGGGCAGTGCAGCCTGCTACTAGCCTTAAGGGTGCTGCAGTGGAGATTCTGGGCCAAATGTCAGTGATGGAGGGGGGCACTTGTCAACCCCTGGTGGAAGTGTTGGAGTGCAGAAACGGAACCATGTGCCGGACTGAGGTTTGCAGGGCGGGGTTCCAGAGCCATGTGCGGGCTCAGGGAGAGTCCATGTAGTGGCCTGCTCAGGACCTGGAGAGTGTGGTATGTGAGGCATGCTCTGGAGCTGCACCTGGCCTGTTGGCTGTTCTTGTTAGGACCAGTTTATCGATGCTCTCGAAAGTGCAGAGTTGAAAGTGCAGGTGAAGCAGGCACAATCCAGAAGCATGCAAAAAGCACTTGCCAGGGCTCTAGAGTTTGAGTCCTATCTCAGGTCAAGTACGTCCACTTTTCAGACGAGTCATAGTGCAGGATTCGGGGCACTATGTGGGCAAGCTCAGAAAGTGGAAAAATTCGAAGGAAGTTGCTGGTATTGTAGGGAGCCAGGACATCGGAATGTGGATTGCAACAAGTGGAAGAGGAAACAAGATCAGATGAAGCTGCTGGTATTGTGAGGAGCCGAGACATTGGAATGTGGATTACAACAAGTGGAAGAGAGAACAGAAGGACCAAGCAAAGGAAGTGCAAGAGGATGGTGATAGTTTCCCGAGAGAGGAAGGGAATCAGGAAGAGGATCAAGACCTTCCAGGAGGAGTGGACTGCGTGGAGGAGCAAGGATGTCGTCGGAAGCGGATCAAGACCTTCTAGGAGGAGTGGACTGTGTGGAGGAGCAAGGACGTCGTCAGAAGCGGCACAGAAGAAGACCTGATAAGTTAAAGGATTATGTATGTATACAGTAGTTAGATGTTTCATTAGGATTAATTATGTTTGTATATAGTGTGTAGTTTTGTCGGGACGACAAAGATCTAGGGAGGGGGTATTGTTACGAAGGGGAATTTGCTAGTTAGGTGTTCGAGAACCTTCTCGGTGTTTCCTGTTTACGGTAGGCTGGTATCGGTATGAGTCAGAGTTGCCAGTTTGCCTGCTGTTAGTGAGCGTAGTTATGTCGTAAGGTATGCGTTAATTTTTATGCTCTTTTTCTCCATAATGTTTTATTTACGTGATTGTTCGTTAATGATTTAGAGTGTTATGTATTGTAAGAAGATTGGCATATTTTGGTTGTTTCTTAGTTAGCAACTGTTAACTGTCGCACCGTCGAGTTCGTGCTAGAAGTTTCCTGAATAATGCAAGCTTACATATAAGAAAGGGGATGAGACACTTGCAGTTTGAAGGTTTAGTTGGGCCTCGGTCAGTTTGAGTGAAGTTTTGTTGGTACCTGTGAAAGTACTGCAGTGTTATTGAAGTTTGTGTAATTTTGGTAACTGTGAAAACAGTGAAGTGTAGGAACAGTGAAGTGTTGTCAAGCATTAAGTGTGAAGTGTTGTTAAGTATTAAGTGCAATTGCAGTTCGTAAAGTTTGTATAGCTCCAGTGCTGGTGGGAAAAGTGAAGTGAATTTAGAAGGCATTAAGTGGAATTATTTGGAAAATAAAGACAGTGAACTTAAAGAAGCCAGTGTTTATTTTCGCCTCAGCTGATCTTGTGAACTGTACACCTAAAGGTTGACCATAGGAAGAACGACTCACTGGCAACGTCCTTCCTATACTGAACTATTGCTGATGGAGCCTGTGGCAGTGTGGGGACTGAGACGCAACAATACTATACTGTATGTATACCCCCATATTTTTGTTATATTATATAATATATACAGTATATACAATATTCACAACATTTTCACAGTTGATTTCACTTGTAATGCATAGCTTTTGACTACTGTTTCTGAGTTTGTAATCCTAGCTTGCATTCGTGCATAGCCAATTTTAATATAGCAAATATGATTGAGAAAATTATAAGGATGACTGGAGTTAGGTCATGAAAATAATATGGAATGAAAATAATCCTGCTATATTCCTCCCAGTGTTTCATTGTTCGATTGATCAGTTACATGGTTTCCAATTTAAATGAAGTTAACTTAATCATGTGTGTTCAGATTAAAATACATCTTAGGTAATGGTTCGAAGAACTTATATGTGTGGTTTAGATTAGCATAGTGGTTACTAGTAGGTAAGGGGGACAATGAGGGGGTTAGTACTGAACAATAATCCAGTAATATGTACAAACCAGATGATGTGTGGGTTGGAGGTATGTCTGGGCAAGTCACAGAAATGGATGTATTTGGAGTGAAATAGAAAAACTGTGAGTGTCCAGTGCATTGATGATGGATAAGTTTATCTGTGGCAAATGTGAAGTTACACTGATGATAGATGTTGTGATTCTTTACAATGGCGATTTCACAAGGGACTGTCTTGTCTGGCTGAAATGTGAAGATATATGCAGGACAGCGGTGAAATGCATGCAGTGATGCACAATGATTACGTTCAACTGTTCTTTCACTAGTGAAGGTGACAGTGTACTGTTTATTGGAGACCATGATGACTTCTCTTTTGGTGTTGATGGTGAGTAATGAGTCATATTTTTTAGAAGGAAAAGGGTATATTTAATAGACCGTGAAAAAGTCATTTGTTATGAATGGGACATGAACTACTATTAATGCTGTTGTGAGTGTTGCTTCTAAGTATTTTTTTTTTTATGTGTCCGACTCTGGGTATAGGCTTCACAGCCTGCTATCAAGGCCCAGTCGTCCTCCTACAATCTACATGTCACCACTTCGGCGCTTAACACCCACCGTCCATACTGAATACATGCTAGGGCTGTCTCATACAGGACTGGTGTATTGGTATTAGCGGGGTCATTTTTACGACATGTCGGCGGGTCTTCTGGTAGATCAGTAAAGCCTGATTTAATTAAATTCAAATCCTTAAACTGTTCCCTGCACCAGCGAGGATTCGAACCTGGGTCCCACGGGACCGCAAGCCAACTCTCTACCGATCGAGCTACCGCCTCCCCGGATAATATTACATCAAATTCCATTCCCGAAACAAAGGTTTCAGACCATGCTTTTTACTCCTTGACTGGTTGTTTGATGTAGATTGTGAATGGGAAGTGTTGGGGTGAGAACCAGGAGGGTGAAAGAAACATCTAGGCCAGCTTGAAACTTATTCAAAGAGGTCCAGGCATGGGTGCGTCCCATCGCTAGCATAGCCTGAGACAGAGTGCCTGCCAGGTCCCAGGCACGGGCCGGGGGCCTGGGGGAATCCCACTTTGTGGGAAAAGTTCCTGCACATACGCAAACTCCAACACCTTCTCTCCATTGCAGTGAATTCCCCACTTCCTGCAGCATTAATACGAAGCAAATTGGTTGAGGAAAAGGGAAGTCACTGCAATAACAAACAATGGGTAGATACTGGCACTTGGGATAACTTAAGACTAGGCATTACATGACACAATACTGGCAAAGTTTACATGTTACAAAACACATTCACATGCCTAGGAGAACAAAACACTGCAGTGTCTTGGTACATAGTTTTATAGGTGGCTTAGAGTGCGCCTAGCGCGCCGTGGCCTCTCCAGGGGAGAGAGGGGTTGAGGGGTCTCCCCCCTCCCATCGTCCTCCTGCTGGGGGCCACCCTCACTATGCGTGGTGGGTACCTGTTCCCCTGTCTCCTCGTCGGGGTGGAGGTGGCAACGATTCCTGATGGAGGCTTACCCAATGCCATCCAGCCACAGCAGGTATTGCCTTGGGGATGGTGTGTCGACAATGGCCCCTACACGGTCCCCACCATCCCATCTCTTGGTTTTGTAGCTGCACCTGCTGACCTGAGTTGAGAGGGGCGAGGTTGTGTGCCGTCTGGTTGAATCTTATGGCCACTGAATCCCCAGTGTGGGCCATAGCCCGTTCCCTGCTTCTCAGCATCACAGCCCACTGCTTGCTGACCCTGTAGTGTTCACTGGGTACAGAGTACAGAGTCTCTCAGCTGACGCCTCATCAGCAGCTGTGCCGGAGATGTGTCGGTGTCATGAAGCGGGGTGCTGAGTTACTGCAATATGGCCCTGGCAACTGCATCCGAGTCCAGGGAGCCTCCCGGGCCAGTGTTGCTCCTTAGCAGCCTTGTGGCAGACTGTGGGTAATGGGCCAATGACACTCTCTGCTGCACATACCACACAGATAGTTACACCCTCACCTCTCCACTCGCGAGGTTTGTACCCCCGTCACAAGGCAGGACCTCAGGGATACTGAACCACCTGAGCCATTTACGAAAAGTCACTATGAGCCGTGACCTGGTGGTGCTCCTGGGCAGATGCTCCACTCCAGCCAGCTACTTAACTTGTCTGCATACCACTCAGCCTCCAGTTGGTACAGGTCAGCTACTGCATGCTGAAAGGAGTACTCTGGTGCGGCTGTGGGCCACAAGCTTTCCACGGGTTGTGATGGGGCATTGATTTTGATACTTGACAGTGCCTGCTCTTCTGCTCCACCTCAGCATCTATGACAGGTGAGTATAAACATTGTCTGACACGCCTGAGCATGGAATCCCTGCCCTGGTGATCTGTGTGGAGGTTATTTAGGGCTGCGCATTGAAGGGATGAGGGAATTACTAGTCGCAGGTGTCCCTCGACACTGGCTTACATGACACTGTCCCCCTGCAGGACAGGTGCCTCCTCATCCTGTAGTATGGGCGGAGCGCATTCGGCTATTCATCCTTCCGGTCGGCCCAGACCCTGGCTCTCAAGTGTTCGTGGAGGAGCCTGTTGGTCTCGTCCTGGTGTGCTTCCTCCTCCACTTGACGTAGGTCCACAATGGTGCGTTCTTCATCTTCTAGGGCACAGGCCATCACCGCCGTGACTGCGGCACATGTAGCCTTGTTTTCTGCTAGGTCTGTCTTGTCCAGTCCGCCCCATAGCAGAGGGTATCTTAAGAGTGTGTCTGCTGCATGGTACACTGTTAGGGGGGAAATGAAAATGCTTCTATGGACACTAGGAATAACTATCGAGTCGATTATCATGAGAGAATCGACTCGTGAAATCAAGTAGCTATTTCACTTTTATGCTGGCTTACTTCGCCAATTCTCTAGAGTCGAGAATTTATAAACTTTCTCAACAGTACACAGCAGAGACTAAACACTCAAAAAGGCTGTATTACTGTGCTGTTGGCCTCTGAGAAAGTTAGTTTCTCCCCTTAACATTCAAAACATAATAATAATAATAATAATAAACAGGATCTTGGCTAAGCCAAACTCCTCGCTGGCACAACGGATTTAACAATTAACACCAAGAGCTGGCCTAAGTACCAGTCGTGATTAATATAAGGAGTTGTGCTAACTTGGAGTAGCAAAGGTGTACTAAATATGTGGGGAAATCAAACACGACTGTTACATTTAACAAAGCTCAAGAAAACGAACTGTAAATATATTAATTACAGGAAAATAAATGTACATTACATGAATCTATTTAAAATCAAAGAAAGGGAAATGCACTCACTCAAGCACTCAGACAAATAGCTCAATAGCCTTAAGCCTAGGAAAAACAAAAGAAATACTAATCAGTAAAGATGAGACCGCTACTGATACAGTCGATCACCAGGCTGGTGGGAGCTTCGAGAATTCACGCCGATACAGCCGAGACTTCAGAGATCGCTAACAAAAAAAAGAGACCCGCTCGAGCTTTGCGCACAACACTTCCTCTTTCCGTGACTATCTATGGGACAACTGACTCGATGCTTGATCTAAACAGAGGCATCGTGTGAAAAGGGCGTGGCCACCAACGGCCAGGGAGGCAAGTGCAAAGAAATGACAATTCAGAAATTATCGCTCAGAGAAATGCAGTCTGTACATAAAGACAGTCACTCGCAAAAGAATGACGAAATATTTGAAAATCTGATGCAAATACAAGTACACAAGTGGACGGTTAAGAGATTGAGCAAAATCTCATGCATTTCAGAACTATTCATCGCTCCCGCAAAATCAATCGATGTCACGATTTACGATACATAATTTCACGATGTAGAAAATTCGTGACATTACGCCCCTGGGAAATCAAATTTTCCTTGGAAAAATTTAACAATATATACATACACCCTAGCTCAGTCACATAAGATTCACACTGTGGTGTGTGTACTATCCTGCTACAGGAGAAAAGCACTGTCGCCTATGAGCGTAAAAACCTCATATTTACATTAAGAGAAGCAACCTTGAGGGAAAAACTCCGTGACGACGGTGAAAAATACTGTACTCAGGTCAAACTGAGCGAAAGTTTGCTACATTTACATTGACAACTAATTGTTATGCAGCGTGGTGTATGTGATACACGGTGTAGGTGTAACAGCTGTAGTGTAACTGTACCTACGTGTAAAGCAATAATGATACAAATTAATGCAATAATAAAGGCAACGGGGGCAGAGGAGAAGACCTGGCAGTGTGCAGCAGAGACAGTCAATGGACCTGCACATCAAAACTGCTTCACCCACCAACTGTACCTGGGGAATGAGTCAAGGCTGAGCATCAATAGTGTCAATGTGACAATTTGTATTAAATTACAATTACCATCCACCCAGCAGTCAATCTATATACAACAGAAAGTACACTTTAGCTGAAAATCAATTGACAGCAAGTTTCGTACATTTGAGGTCGCCATTATTTTCTTAATACTTGCCCTTTATAACCTATACTTACGGCTAATAAAGGGCTTGTCATCGGTGTCCGCGGTTGGGATCGCCGCGACTGCCCGTTTGACCTCGGTGTCTTCGGTTGGGATCGCCGCGACTGCCCGTTTGACCTCGGTGTCTTTGGTTGGGATCGCCGTGACTGCACACTTATAGCTATACTTGCTGTTAACAAAGGGCTCGTCGTCGGCGTCCGTGGTTGGGATCACCACGACTGCCCGTTCATCATCGGCATCCATGGTTGGGATATCCGTGACTGTGCACTTATAACTATACAATTATCTACAAAGGGCTCATCATCAGTGTCTGTGGTTGGGATCACCGCAACTGCCCGTTCGTCATCGATGTCCACGGTTGGGATCGCCGTGACTGCGCACTAATAGCTAATAAATGTAAGTCGAGAATCCCTATGCAAACTTGGGCAGGTCACATTTTAACACCCTGCATGGATGTGTTTACCCATGTGGATTTTGTGTATTCTCCGGGAATCCTCAGAGAGGCCCACAGCTCGAGACACACCACAAGGTAATTCAGACACAGCCTCAGATTGCCTATGCGGGGGTCTCGAATTTCCCCCTAAACCTAAGGTACATACAATATGTACAAGCCCTAAACTTACGACTAATAAGGGCTCGTCATCGGTGTCAGCGGTTGGGATCGCCGCAACTGCCCATTCATCATCGGTGTCCATGGTTGGGATCGTCGTGACTTTGGGCTTATAACCTACCGTACATATGTATGTACAGACCCTAGACATATTATGTCCTGTGGGGCCAATGGGGAAGACGTCAGGTCTGCACCCACATTACCACTGCCCTCTCTCTCAA
>JAGKTI010036822.1:0-11009 GCA_018397915.1 Birgus latro
TAAGATTAGCATGGAACCCCAGATTCTCATCATCATAGTTTCGATTGTGGCTGCATTACGTACACCAGGTTGCATTTTCCTACTACAAGTATTACATGCATCCAGCCAGCCACTCCACACCCAAACTGGACTATCTATCCACATCAGCTACTGGCAGTATCTGAAAGTAGCCATCTGACGCAAACCTGGGCGTGCAGGATCAAAACACCTGTTTTTGGGCAGGGAAAAAACTGAAGGAAGCACTTTTACTATCACTAGGCTTATTTTGACCACTTTTCAGGTCTATTCATGGGGGGGGAAGGGGGGAGTTGAAAATGGCTGGTATTCAGGTAACTTTGCCGCCCAGACCCTTGGTAATCTAGGCACAAAGCCGACAAAGGCTCTGGCACAGAACAGGTTAAAGCAACAACATATATAAAGTTGCCATTTCAAGATCAAACTTAAAAACAGTGACTGGGATTTTAAAGTATGTACAGTAATATGAACTGATCCAAAACATTTTAAAATATCATAGTTTTACTGGTATGTCTTCAATGGAGGATAACATAACTGTCAAATGGCAGTGTAGCATAACAACTTTAAGAAAATTATCTCACAGTACTGTAATTCATTTAACACTGTAACAATAACTGGCATGACACATTCAGTTATAAAGCACGCCATGCATCACAAGCCAACAGTACCAGCTCAAACTTTGCCAACACTGAACTGAATAGAACTAAGTAGTTATGTAAGTTCATCAATTCTGTACATAGCAGAAAAGGATCAAATTTCTATATCCTCAGCTTCAATAAAGACAAAATTCTAATGAAACTGGCTAAACCTGAATAAATGAATTTCATAGTTAAAAGGAATACATCTGACACTGGTATCTCCACACACCATCATATAATAAGCTTCAATCCTGTATTGTAGCTACCAAGCAAGGTGCACAGCAGCTTCTGACACCTAAATTCAACTGTAGTTTTGGTTTGTATATCTACATACATTGGGGTGCAACTATTTCTTACAAAAGTTTTTTCTACCTCTTACATTCCAATATGTCAGATGTTTCACATTTCCACAAGTGTTCCATTCATCCATTACTCAATCCTATGTCGCTCCACAGAGAGGCGTAGGAGCCCAGGACTAGGCAAGTTGGTCCTGACATTTAAGATGAGAGTGACCAGCCTCACTCATCCCTGGGTGGCATTACATGAGCAATAAACCCCAACCACCCCTTGGATATAAACCTTCACCGGCTCAATCCGATTGGAGCGCCATAATTACCCACTAACCCACCAGGCGCCAAAATTTGGTAATATGGTTACCACCCAGCATAGTAAATGGTTTCCTGGTGTACAGGACACCATTTGGCTTGTCACTCAGTGTAGAGTCACCCACAGGCAGAAGGACAAGAAACCATTTGGCTTGTCACTCAGTGTACAGTCACCCACAGTCAGAAGGACGAGGAAAGAATGAAGGAAAGAAAGACAGAAGAGGGAGTGTAAAGTCACTCGTAGGCAGACGGACAAGAAAAGAATGAAGGAAAGAAAGACAGAAGAGGATTGAAGGAAAGAAGGATGGAGGAGAAGAAGGGCAGACACACGAGAGCAACACTACATCGAGTGAGTGGATGGTGAGCACCCCCACCTACCACCATCCACAAGTGTTTACATGAAATATCTTTAACCCTACCCAGTATGCTACATGGCACACTTCAGGTTTAACAAGGCTAATGATAATAAGGGGGAACATCTTCACACAGTGGTTATTGTTAGACAGATGAAACATTCTTACAAAATATACTAACAACCCTCACTGACACTTTCTCTCCTGCGGCATCAATCTACAGGGCAAACTTCTGGGTAATGCCAGGGCGGCAAACTGGTACTTCAGTCAACCAGCCTCACTGCCATGTGAAGCTGGGAAAACAACAAAAGGAGAACATACATCAGATGACCATACATCCATTACATCCAGCCAGTAAGTACTCTATGTACTACCCTACACACCTCACAGGTAAACTAGATGGTCAACCTCTGGTTCTTACACATTTTCTAGCGTGAACAATATTTAACTAAATTCCTGCACTCTTACACCGATGAATGGGTTCATCCTGAGTCCGAAGTACTGAGACTGATGGAGGACATATCATGGCAGAGCTTGGAGTCAGACATGTCTTCAGCCAGGGCCTCCAGGATGTCCAACAGCAGGTCACGACTCAGACATCGCATCTTTGGGAGCTGAGCCACCTGCAGATGAAACAGACAATTATAATAGCTTTGAAATGATCTATAATGGGAAGGTGGTGCCTACTGTATTTTTTCTTAAGGTGTGTTAATGCTGCTAGGGTTTGATATATCTTAGGTGAGGTAATGTGTCTAGAATACAAAAGTCTGGAGTAAAAGTGGGTGGAAAAATCACATCAGATGTAAGGTCCTGTGAATTTCAATCTCAAATGAGTTTTCCTATACATTATCAAAGACTCACTTGGATGATTTCAGTACCATTTTTTCCCCCCATTCCAAACCTCTTGCAGGGAATGATCTAAATGTACTCCTTCTATGGCATAACAAATATAAATTATTAGCATGTTTAATATATGGCAATGCTGTGCTTAAAAAAAACAAACAAACAAACAAAGATGGATTTACAAAACCCCAGGAAAATGTAAACAATAATCAGAATATAGGCTGTCTTCACTTAAAGACTACAATGTGTACAGGCAAAATACTACATTAAGTAAAACATTTTTAAGTGATGTAATGAATTCTGGTTCATGGATAAGCAGTTTTAAACACAAAAAACAAAAATTCTGGATTTAAAAAGGCTTAGTTTATAATTACTGTCAACTCGAGTAAAAAACAGGTATTACTTCATCAGAAAATGAAACTGAATTAAGTATGGCAACTGAAATGGGAAGCACTGTATTTATTTTTTTTGTGTCCAACTCCATGCATAGGCTTCACTGCCATGCCAATTTCCTGAGACCCAGCAGCCCTCATATGTACAATGCACCTCCAAATAACGCTTTCCCACTGTCCATATTGAATACATACTAGAGCTGTCTCATATTAGACTGGTGTATTGGTATCTGTGGGGGTGAGTTTACAAAATGTCTGTGGGTCTTCTGGTAGATCAGTAAAGTCTGCTTTAATGACATTCACATCCTTAAACTGTTCCCTGCTCCAGCCAGGATTTAAACCTGGGTCCATTGGAACTGCATGTCACCTCTTTACTGACTCGACCACTACCTTTCCCTACAATGGTTAACTCAAAGGCCCACACTTCCATTGGTAAAAAATTCTTCTTAGCACCATCTTCTTGCTGATTTATTTTTGTTTAGGGCACATTAATAATCACCTATATGATATTTATGGAACTATGCTCGTATTACAAAGATGTGAAGAGAATAAGCAGGTGCAATATGCAAAATAAATGGCTAAGGAAACCATGTTTGAAAGCCTTTTAACCCAGCCACGAGAGGATCAAAAGTCAGAATACATACCTTTGGGAAATGGTGCACTATGAGGTTAAGGGCATATTTCTTCATGTCAGTAGCCTGGATTCTATCTGCTGCCTCCAAGATCTGGATCACATTCTCAAATGTCACATTCATTTCCAGGTTTTGCTTGCAGAAGGCCTGGAGGAATCATTTTAATTAGTAACCCCTGACAACACACTTCTAGTTTTGGTTAATTACAAAGTAATTCGTTCGCTTCGTTTTTAAAGGCTCCAACATCCTTGTATGAGTTGGCCTTGATCACCTAAGGGTGGTTCTCCATGCTGCTAGATCTCTGGCAGCTTCGTTATTCAGTTCCTTATCCCTGAGGCCACACTCAATGACCTCGCCCCAGGTCTTTTTCAGTCTACCTCTTGCAACCCTACTGTCAGCATTAACACTTCTCACTTTGTGCACCCAATTATCGTCCCCCATCCTCTCCACATGTCCAAACTTTCTCAATCTACCTCTTTTCATCACACAACCAATGCACTCCAGTCTCATCCTACCCCTCAACTCTTCCATCATAAACCTGGACCCCCCAGGTCTCGCACTCAGGGATTCACTGCACATCCACCTAATCATCGCCATTTCTGTATGTTTGAGCCTGGTAATATTCTCTTCCTTCAGTGTCCAAGTCTCACTGCCATACAGCATTACATTCCTAGCACATGCTGCATACAATGATCCTTTAGCAGGGAGGGAGAGCCCTCTCAATGTCAGGAGAGGCAACAGCTCCCTGAACTTCTTCCAACCACTCCTCACTCCAGCCACAGAGCCAGCTCCAGCCCCACCTACAGCACATAACATGTCTCCCAAGTAACAAAATTCTTCCCCACACTCAAGAGACTCGCCAGCAAGATCAATCCTTTCACGCCTAACAATCTCCACATGCTCTCCCCGTACCAAACACATAAAATCAGCATTATCTCGCAGTTTACATCCTCTCATACCACTACATCTCTTATGCACCCACTTATCACAAACACTGTACAAGATGGAATTACTTCCCAAGTACTTGTGGCAAATCACACATGGCCACCCTCCCTCTTCTCTGACAATACCACCACCAGCCCTAGATACTTTACATTATAATGAACATGCAATGAGAGATGAAAGTGTTATATAGTTTGCCTGTGAGGTATATCTAGGACTTTTGATAGCTTAAACAGTTAAGTAAATGGATATGTACCCCATTTTACTTGCCAAATATGCTGAACAGAATCATCTATAAATAGCAATGAATATAGTAGAAAACTGGCACCACAAGGAAGGGGTTAAATGATAGAAGAACCTCCACCTTCCTCTAAGGGATTCAGACCAATATGTACTGGATCTAACTGCCTTAACAGGGACATTCACCTCTTGAATTCGAATATGTATTCTTTCACTTGACTCTTGGTATTTCTGGATGACCAAGGCCGACGCATGCAAGCATGTTGGAGCCTTCAAAAACAAAACAAAACGAGTTGCCCTCTCTCCCCAGTGGGAGGGGTTAGATATAGCCTCAATTCATTATCCCCTTCAGTATAAGATTTCTCTCTCTACTAGAAAACAATCACCTATGTGTTAATAAACCATATGTAAATGTCCTATTACTGAAGAAGTCTAAAAAAAAAAAAAAAATCTTAACAGCAATCAGTTTGTTTTCACCTGATGGAAATGGATCACTCCCAGAACTTGGTTACTATATCATGGTTGCATGAAATGTGATGAGCCTTAGTTCTGAAGTACAGAATGAGTAAGTCTCCTTAGTAACTACTATGCGTTTCAGGGGCCTTGACCCATCGTTTTTCGCAAATACATTATCTTCGAAACAAACAGTCGGATCAGTATGGCATATTACCACGGCCTGTTTCACACCCTGCCCTAATTTTAGGCACTATAGTGCATTGCCAAATGTACTTGATTACGGCATTTACTCTTGACTGTGATAACGTCGTATCCTTCAGCTGACACGGCATTCGAACAGGTGAGGTGTGACTCAGTTGTGATGTCACCAAATACACTACCCCTCCTTCCCCACCCTCCCCCCTCCCTCCTCTCTCTCTCTCTTGTCGATTCACATAATAACTGAAAATTGTATATGACCCTCCTTTCGGATATGATGGACGTCTGGTGGGATGGGCGTAAGAGTCAGAAAGGGCTAAGGTGAGAATAGGGCGAGGATTCAAAGGTGATGCAGGGTAAGAACGGAAAGAAACTTGCAACTGAACAATATATTATAATTTCAATGAATACCAGCATCAGGAGAGGACACTGGACAGCAAGTGTACATAAGATGGGTTGTGAAGTTATGCAAACAACTGAGCATGCATTTTATTTCAGTCCGTAGCACTATCGTATCCGAAAGGAGTGTCACATACAATTTTCAGTTATTATGTGAATCGACAAGAGAGAGAGAGGGTGGGAGGGGGGAGGGTGGGGAAGGAGGGGTAGTGTATTTGGTGACGTCACAACTGAGTCACGCCTCACCTCTTCGAATGCCGTGTCGGCTGAAGGATGCGATGTTATCACAGTCAAGAGTAAACGCCGTAATCTAGTACATTTGGCAATGCACTATAGTGCCTAAAATTAGGGCAGGGTGTGAAACAGGCCATGGTAATATGCCATACTGATCCGACTGTTTGTTTTGAAGATATTTGCGAAAAACGATGGGTCAAAGCCCCTGAAATGCATAGTAGTCAAATGATTCTCCAGTCTGACTACATTTAGCCATCACCTGAGCTGAGAGGGAGTAGGGATCTACGTCAATCTAAAACAAATGCAGGGTAGGCATCTTTCTTACCTGGAGCCTGTTATTGGTGAAGCCATAAAAGTAAGGTGCAGAGAAGAGGTACAGAGAGTCCTCTGGGGGCATGTCTACATCACCATAGTAAATATATCGCAGCAGAGAATCAAACGATTGGTGGGAAGGAATCATTTCTCCGATAGCAATCTGACAACAGAAATACAAAACTGTACATGATGTAATGTGGTGGAGAAAGGAAGGATATTTTTTCTTATCTTCTTCCGAGGGGGACACAGACCAGACAATCCGATCCCTGAGACCATGCAGTCCACCAATGTGTCATGCACCACCACATATCACAGGTGTAGAGCTAGTACACTGAATGCATAATGAGCTGCTTCATTTAGGAATGGTGTAATGGTATTGGTGGAGGTATTCTTATAACAAGTAGGTCTTGTGGAAGATCATTAAGAGCTTTAACCCCTGCTGGGCTGATTCTTTGTAAAGGTAGGTAACATCCCCTGAGTTATGTTTTATAACCAATGTGAACTGTACCTCATATGAGGCCTGCAGCTTGGCCCATGCAGACCTTCATTGTGCCTCACAAGAGGTCTGCAGCTTGGCAAGGGTTAACACTCTTTTGGACTGTAGTCTACAACTCTACCCACTCCACCATCACCTCCTGTCAATGGAAGCATAGTACACCTTGTAATCACTTTGTTAGCAATTTAAATTGCCATTTTTGACAGGGAAAACATTACTGATTTGTGGTAAGTGGAGGTGCTCACCATCCACTCACTTGATGTAGTGCTGCTTTGGGTGTCTGCCCTCTTTTATCCTCCCTCTTCTGTCTTTCTTCCCTTCATTCTTTCCTTTTTCTTCTGCCTACAGTGACTTTCCACTCCCTCCTCTGTCTTTCTTTTATTCTTGTTTTCCTCTTCCTTCTGCCTATGGGTGACTCTACACTGAGTGACAAGCCAAATAGTTTCCTGTACACCAGGAAACCATTTTCTATGCTGGGTAGTACCCATATAACTGAATTATGGCACCTGGTGACTCAGTGGGTAATTAAGGCACTCCAATTGGATTGAGCCTGTGTAAGTTTATATTCATGGGGTGGTTGGGGTTTATTGCTCATGTAAAGCCATTCAGGGATGAGTGAGGCTGGTCACTCTCATCTTACATGTCAGGACCAACTTGCCTAGCCCTGGGCTCCTACGCTCCTCATGGGACGACATAGGATTGGACGATGGATGGATGGAAAACATTACAGATCCCAATATTATCACCAGAGTACAAATTTTACTTCATATTACTATTCCCTATCTTAACTCCTTCAGGCATGGACATACATAATTAAAAAATGATGGTATGCTTCCTCTTAAAGATTCCCCATTTTGAGGTTGGCCATGACATATTTATGTTTTCATTGACCTAGAAGTTAAAGCAAGTGGCAAAACCAACTAATTACTTACCAACAGTTGCTAGAAGCTGTTAGGATAAAAGAAATATGAACTGTGTAATAAAATCAGTAACAAAGTGAGATTACCATTTTGGGCTTTGACTCTTCACTTTTGGCTGAATGATTCCTGCCAAAAAGCGATGACCCTGGGGCAATGCTATACAGCTTGTAACCAAACTTAACTATCTTGGTAGTACACCTCCTAGGGTCGTACTGGTATGTCATAAAGATGAAATTTCATGATACTACATACACAATTAGATACAATGGAATGTGAACATTACACTCACACCACATACTTCAGGTTTCAATCCTGCTTAATTTACTCATTGTTTTCAATGCAGACAATGTTCCGGTCATCTTAAAATTCAAAGCTGAAAGGCTGTAAGCCTTATAAATCTCATTCTTCATGCAGCATTCAGAAAGCATACAATATGTCCAAACAGTTTAATAGTAGAGTACAGTTTTTCTCTACATTACTGTTCCTGCACGATTTACACCACATTACACCCAATAATGCTGTGATATTTTTGCAATTCACATTATTATTTTCAATGTTAAAAGCAGAGTACAATTTTCCACCACAATGCTATTTCCAAAATTCACATTTCACTGTACATTACTGTTCCAATTGTCAATACTAACAAACATACAAATATTACTTCCTCTACGACTAACCTGCACAATGCTGTTCTCTGGCATGAATGACCTGAACATTGCCTCAAAGTACGAGCAGCGTGCAGCCAAAACTGCTTTGTGAGCTCGGAGTGGAGTTCCATCTAGCATGAGGGTGATGTCACAGAAGTCTCCTCCAACATGCTTCAAGAACTGTTCCATGTCCTCTTCCAGTGTTGTGCCTGTACAGATAATAAATTTATTATAATAACTCTTAGCATAGTCAGACCTTTATACCAATTCAGAAAACTTCACACACCTTACTTTCAAACAGGGCATTAAGCTAAATACAGTACTGCTAACTTATTGCAAATCCTATAAAAAAAAAAAAAATGTATTTTGCAATGTATTACCACATGCCTAGCTGTATATTACTGGTCATGGCTGATCCAGCACTTAAACTCTGATGACTACCATAGTTAGTAAATGGTAACAAATTTAAGAGCACTGCACATTTCGAGAAAAGATTTGTTCTCTATACTCTTCACACAGCTGAAGTACTACACTACTGAAGCCCTACATATACCTTCAATACTCAACAGCATCATGTGCCCACAAGTATGTAACACTGTATTCACTGTGTTAACAATTAAACCTGCACAACAGTTTCTACCTGCACTGCAAGATGCCAGGTATTTTAAACTGGTGCATGCTTACTTTGTTGTTCCAGCTGATTTTATCGGGAAAGTTTTTCATTTAAACTTTCACCATGCTCCATCAAAACAACAATGTCTACCTTCACTGGGTTTACTACCCCACCTGCTCCCCCAGCCCTTCCCACTCACTTTTCCACTCACCCAAACCTTTTTCTGTCACCCTAGATTTAGTTTCAAAATTTTTCCACTAACAATGTCACCTTTCATTCTACTCTCCCCCTTCCACCACCCGGCCTTTCCCATCCATTAATGTCTCACTATATCAGCAATATCTTAATTTTCTTTTCAAAAACTGCACGACACATTTCTGGCTGATTATGCTTGTTATCCTCTTTCATTCAGAAAGAAAGTGGTTTCTACTTGCATAGGTCAGCCTAGTTCAGCTGATCACCACTCTGAAAATATGCTGATGTAGCTGCTTTTGGGGGGTTGCTACACCAGGGTCTAGATTCCTGCTCACAGGCAGAAGTGTAAATCCTATGCTGCCACCAGCAACACCAAGCTTCAATGGTAACCATCCACCATCTACCTAAAACGTATCAAATTATAATAAGCTTGATGCAAAATTTAACTCCACAATATATTATTGCCAAATCATGACAAGTATGACAGAATTAACTTTATAACATTGTTATACCATCACAAACTTGACACAAAATCAACCCTACACCACATTATCAAATCACATCAAAACCATTTACTATGTTGGGTGGTAACCATATAGCCAATAATGACAGCTGGTGGTCTGATGCATTAGGGATTTCCAGCAGGATGTGGCCCATGAAGATTTATATCTAAGAGGTAACTGGGGTGTATTGCTCACATAAAATGCCACTCAGAAATGAGCAACTGTTCACACTCACCTTAAATGTCTAGACTAGATGGTCTACCTCTGGGCCTCTCAGCTCCTGATAATGCAGTAACAAATTGAATGATGAATGGACAGTTGGACAACATCACAAAATAAGTCTCACCTGAAGATTCAAACTGTGGTTCCTGAAGCGACCTCATTTGCGGCATCTGTTTCCGGCGAATGATCTCGACCATGAGGGGTTTGTCCAGCATCTCAAACTCCTTTGACATCACAATCTGGTTATAGTTGCTCTCTCGCACAATGAACTGCCAAGGACAAAGTAATCAGAGTTTTTGTAATACAACAAAGAAATCGTTATCATCATCCTAACCTTGTTTCCAACTACAAAATGGGGAAAGCAGAACCCAGAAAAAGGTATAGAAAAGCAAAAATGTAGGAGACTTATCAAGAGAGTGCCCAGCAAAATGGACCTAACATTCACTCATCATTCAAGCAATCAAAATTCTTTGTTCCACTGCACAGGCAAATCATCACACTTAATTTTGATTAGCATCTGTGGCATAAGAACCAAGCAAATCATCACACTTAATTTTTATTAGCATCTGTGGCATAAGAACCAGCCATGGACAGCCTTAAAAAGAGGTAGAACCATTGTATTGGCTGTTTCCATTCACATGAACTTAATCCACTTCTATCCTTCATCAATTAGGTGAGGAGACTGTAGCACCAGTCGAGCAGGGCAGTACTCCCAAGGAGGATGGAAAGCTGATGACAGGGAGAGCTGGAGCTCCCGTTTCATCAGCCCTCAGGACTTGTTCCTGACCATCCTCCTTTGCTGAACTTTTTCAGTGTCTCAGTTACACAGAGAATAGTCCAGCATGCTCTCCAATACAAGTTTCTCTAACTGTCAACACCAAACTACATACACGCTACACACTACACTTCCTTTTCAAAATTTCTTCAAAATGGCGCACAAAAATCATGCCTCGGAGTCCCCAGGGGGGGGACCATAAATGCCCCCACCATCCGCCCCTCTCCCGGTGACAACTCAAAGAGCTGCCTGGAACCACTGTCTGACTCACTCCTTCTTCATTTCTGTAACATTCGCGGCCTTTCCTCTAACTTTCATGCTGTCGAGCACCACCTCTTCTCCTCTAAACCTCACCTTCTCTTTCTCACAGAGACTC
>JAGKTI010036823.1:0-11009 GCA_018397915.1 Birgus latro
TGACTTCAGAGAGGGACTCCCATGGGTGATGTTGTATGCTGATGATTTGGTGCTGATTGCTGAGAATGAAGGGGAGGCTGAGGAAAGATTTAAGAAGTGGAGAGATGGTATGGGGCACAAGGGCTTAAGGGTAAATGCAGATAAAACAAAAGTGATGATATCTAGGGTTGGTGGCGGTACAATCAGAGGAGAGGGAGAGTGGCCATGTGCAGTTTGCCACAAAGGTGTGGGAAGTAATTCCATCTTGTGCAGTGTCTGTGATAAGTGGGTGCACAAGAGATGTAGTGGTATTAGAGGTAGACTGCGAGATAATGCTGATTTCATGTGTGCGGTGTGTCAGGGAGAGCAGGAGGAGATTGTTAGGCGTGAGAGGGTTGAACTTGCAGGTGAGTCTCTTGAGTGTGTGGAGGAGTTTTGTTATTTGGGAGACATGTTATGTGCCGGAGGTGGGGCTGGAGTTAGCTCGGTTGCTAGGGTGAGAAGTGGTTGGAAGAAGTTCAGGGAGCTGTTGCCTCTCCTGACATTGAGAGGACTCTCCTTACGTGCTAAGGGGTCTTTGTATGCAGCATGTGTTAGGAGTGTGATGCTGTATGGTAGTGAGACCTGGGCAGTAAAGGAAGAAGATATTCGCAGGTTTAAACGTACAGAAATGACAATGATTAGGTGGATGTGCAGTGCATCCCTGCGTGCAAGGCCTGGGGGTGCTGGGCTTACGATAGAAGAGTTGAGAGGTAGGATGGGACTGGAGTGTATTGGTGTTGTGATGAGGAGAGGTAGGCTGAGGTGGTTTGGACATGTGGAGAGGATGGGGGAGGATAATTGGGTACAGAGGGTGAGAGGTGTTAATATTGGAGGAGGGGTTGGGAGGGGTAGACCGAGAAAGACATGGGATGAGGTCATTAAATGTGACTTAAGGGTTAAGGGACTGAATAGGGAGGCTGCCAGAGATCGAGCTGCATGGAGAGCCGCCATTAGGTGACCAAGGCCGACACATGCAAGCATGTTGGAGCCTTCAAAAATGAGCGACGAATTTCTCCTTTCCAGGGCATCACCCTTTGCTTTGTACACATTTACAATTACACTCTTCAGCCAATCATCTGGGACAACACACTCATATATAATCCTATTTATCAGGTCAGTGACTAACCTCACCCCAGTATCTCCTGAGGCCTTCAACATTTCGGCAGTCAACCCAGACACACCTGCCGCCTTCCCCACCCGCATCCTGCCTATTGCCTCACTCACAGCAGCAGCACCAATCAAAGGCCAAGGGCCAAACACTGGATCAGCTGGCTCCAAACCTTCTCTATCCCAATCAAACTCCTCATTCAACAATCTGCTATAATGCTCTCTCCATGCATCTTTAATACCCTCACTGTTCACCACTACCCTTCCATCATTATTCTTCACACACTGCTCACCTACAATGTCCCGATTATCCCTCTTCACCTGATTTGCCACCCTAAAAATCATATTTTTCCTTTCTCCATGATTTAGATTATCAAGTAAAAGTCTCTGTGACTCAGACTTCGCCCTGTATACCTCTCTTCTAGCCCTGCGCTTGGCAGCCAAGTGCTCCTCCCTGTTACCACCATTCTTCCATTCCCGGAAAAGCCTTCTTTTCTCCTTAACTGCAGCTTCTACACCCTCATCCCACCACCAAGTTACTTTATGTCCAACCGCATATTGCATTGGTAACTCTCAAGAGGTTGTTTTTAAGGGCTCTATACTGTTCATTAACGCCTCTATCTACGGCTTCCTGTTCAGCCACCACTCTCCTCATCTCACTATAAAAGGCATCCCTTACTGATTGGTTTCCCAGCTTCCATATTTTCCTCCTAGGTACATATGTCCTCCTTCTCATCACTCGTTCCTTAAGCACCATGTCACAAATCAACAGTTTGTGCTGCTGCACACACTCCTCGCTTCCTATAACTTTAACATCTCTCACTAATCTCCTATCAACCCTCCTGACCAGAAAATAATCTATCTGACTATTATTTCCCCCGGACTCGTACATAATCAAGCGGCTGATTCTTTTCCTAAAATGTGTGTTGCACACAATCATGTCCATAGCCTCCCCAAACTCAAGTATTCTTTCCCCTTCCGCATTCCTCACACCATATGCACATCCTCCATGGACTCCTTCATAACCTTGAGCTGCTTCACCACATGACCATTTAAATCCTCTCCCAGAACCACTACCTCATCATCACCCATACCACTTACTACACGTATTAAATCATCCCAAAATCTATCCTTCTCTGCGTCATCCAATCCTACCTGTGGAGCATATGCCGATATAACTTAAATCAATTTCTGCCCGATCAAAATTTTCACTACTAATATCCTATCACTTACTCTCATAACATTCATGACATATTCCACCCATTTCTCTGCAACCAACACACCCACACCCCCATATCCATCAGTTCCCCCCAGCCAAAACAACTTATAGTAGCAATCCTTCCCAACAATCTTTCTGGCTGATCCACCCCTGTACCGGACTTTCTGCAAACATGCCACATCCACCCACCTCCTACTGAATGCCTCAACGACTTCCCCTGCTCTTCCTCTCAAACTTCCCACATTCCACAAACCCACCCTAAACCCCCTGGGTGATTTTCTGTCCTCAGGCTTGCTTTGGTGCTTGTTTTTGTAGTTCATAGTCGGTAAGATAAAAGGGGGTAAACATTCCAAAGGCCCGACTCATTGCACAGACCCAGGTCCAGGCAATGGATCTGGGACCCCTAGCCCACCAGCTTACCAGTGGCTGTGGTAGTGGCCTCGGGGCACCCTGCCAGGACAGCTGCAGGGACACCCTCCAAGCGCGGCTTGGCACTGCGACTGCCCCGCCATTATACACCCACTAATAGGGCAGCCTCCTGGGGCGCTACTCCCAGGTTTGGGCCCCTTTCTATTGAGCGGAAGCGGCAGCCTGGGAACCGCAATGCCCTGTACCCTCTAGCACAGGTTCGAGCCCCATCTCGCCCCAGACCCATGATCTATGCCGGCAGAATCCCCGTCATGCCTCCCTCCAAATGCCGGCGGAACCCCAGTCAAGCCTCCCCCCCAAAGTCCGCCACTAGGTAGCGGGGGCAAAGTTTTCTGGCTGCATGCCCTTGCTGGCGTCAACCCCTGTAACGTAGTGGGATACGTTGTGTGATATGCAGAGCGCATGTGGTTGTAGTGTGTAAGATAAAAGAAATGTTTGGGATAGTATGCTGGTTTACTGTCCGTGTTACTGTCACACTGAAAAGGTCAGCAAAGGGGGATGGTTAGGTAGCTAGTGAAACAGGAACTCCAGCTCTCCCTGTCACCAGCATTCCCATTTCCCTCGGGAGCACCACCCTGTTCAGCCCGTGTGGGTCAAATATTTGCAGTAAGACAGATAGTGGAGAAGGGTTGTGAGAAGGACTATAAGGTGTTTATGGCATTTATGGATCTGGAAAAAGGATATGACAAAGTAGACAGAGAAGGATTGTGGGAGGTTTTGTGCATGTACGGTGTAGATGGTAAGTTGCTAGGTGCCGTCAAGAGTTTTTATGATGGTAGTAAATGGTTCACGATTGATGTGGGCTTGCGACAAGGTTATGTGGTGTCCCCATCGTTGTTCAATATATATATATGGATGGGGTGATGAGAGAAGTAAAAACATGAGTAGTGGAGAGGGGGATGGCATTGATAATGAATGGTGATGGATGGAATATCTCAAATTTGTTGTAAGCTGATGATGCAGTACTCCTTGCAAATACTGGACAAGAACTTAGTAGACTAGTGCAGAGTTTTGCTGATGCCTGTGAGCACCATGCCTTGAGAGTAAATGTAGAAAAAAGTAAAGTGATGGTTATTGAGAGGAAAGGTGACTCCCAGTGCGATGTTGCAGTGAATGGAGACTGGAATTGGCGAGAGAGTTCAAGTACCTGGGTACAGTGATAGAAAAGAGAGGAAAATGTGCAAAAGAAGTGGAAAGTAGAGTGGCACAACTAAGGAAAGTAGCTGGTACAGTGAAATGCCTTGATAAGAAACAGAGGGTTGAGTTTTGCAGGTGCACAAAGCTTACATGAAGGAGTGTTAGTGCCAACTTTAACACATGGATGTGAGACTATGATGTGGCATGAAAGTGAAAAGTCAAGAGTGAGAGCAATGGAGATGGGACTGCTGAGGAATGTATGTGGAGTACAGAGAGTGGTTAGGATATGAAATAATGTGATTCGTGAAAGATGTGAAGTGAGAAAGTCTGTGGACACCAGTATCGAAGAGAGTGTACTGAGATGGCCTGGTCATGTGGAGAGAATGGATAAGTAAAGTGGTGAAAAAGATATATCTGAGTGAATTTGAAGGAGGGAGGAGGCTAGGTTAGGCCAAGGAGAAGGTGGAGGGATATAGTGGATGAGTGTGAGGAAGAGAGGTTTGAAAGTTGGTGAGGCTAGGGGACTGACAAGAGATTGAGCTGGCGAGATGAATATTGTGAGAAGTGCTTGATCAGGGATTTGGCACCCCTTTTTAACGTGACAGCATCCAGATTGACTCTGTCAGATGCATTTATGAGATGCTGCAGAATTTTGTGAATGTTTTTTGGTGTATCAGATAGAGCCAAGATTCCGGGGGCTCAAATGGTGAGCAAATGGAAATGTGGTCCATTGGATTGGGCAAATTTGGGCTGTCTGGACATTGCTACTTCTCACCCAGCCCCAGGGTGGGAAAGGAGGTCCCAATGATGATGATGGTTACTACCCAGCATATAAATGATTTCCTTGTGTACAGGAAACCATTTGGCTTGTCACTCTTTGTAGAGTCACCCATATACAGAAGGAAGAGGAAAGAACGAAGGAAAGAAAGAAGAGGAAGGATGGAAAGAAGCAAGGAAGAAAGAAAAGGGGAGGCACCGGAGAGCAGCACTACATCCGAGTGAGTGGATGGAGAGTGCCCCCATCAGCCACTTTCTGGTTAGTTTATTATGTAAATTTCGCATCAGTAGATATTTTGTATATGTTTTTTACACTTACTATAACTGTAATAAGCGTTGATTGTAGTGTCATATTTCAGTAAAAATCGCACAAGTAATGTTTCTCATTTTTCCGGTAACGTGTGTGACGGTCACATTTTCATTAACAGCACAGTTATTATTAGGAATAATCAAATTTGCTGGGTATGATTATGATCCTTATCTTTTTTTTTTTTTTTTATGTGTCCGACTCTGGGCATAGGCTTTACAGCCTGCTATCAAGGCCCAGCCGTCCTCATACACCTCTACATGTCACCACTTCGGCGCTAACACCCACCGTCCATATTGAATACATGCTAGGGTTGTCTCATACAGGACTGGTGTATTGGTATTAGCGGGGTTATTTTTACGACATGTCGGCGGGTCTTCTGGTAGATCAGTAAAGCCTGATTCTAATGAAATTCAAACCCTTAAACTGTTCCCTGCCTCAGCGAGGATTCGAACCTGGGTCCCACGGGACTGCAAGCCAACTCTCTACCGATCGAGCCACCTGACATATTATTGATACAAAGCACTCCTTGATTGAACCAGTAGCATCACAGACTTATTGAAATTACCTATGCAAAGTACAGTGGGGGTTAGCATTGCAGTAACATTCCTCACTCAACTTTTGAAAATCTGTATAACATCAGCATTAAAACATACAGTACATCCTTCAACTTTGCGAACTTTAACTTTGCGATTCACCAATTTTGCGAGGTAGTTCCAAAAGTCATGTATTTTTCAACATTTATGAACTTTGCGACTGATACACACTTTGCGAGGTCGAGTGGTGGGAGAGTCGTCTTCCTGCACTACTTTGCCACCCCGAGTAATAACGTCATGGTTCATTGGCCGTACTGAGCCTCCTAGTTCAGTGGTCTGCCACCCCGCCACGTTTGTTTGCACCTGTTTCCAACCAAGGTCACTGACCCTCACAATTTTGTGGTGCTCCTCGCAATACCCCAGCAGTCTAACCTTGCACAAGTGTTATCATGGCGCAAATGGGTAAGAAGAACAAGAAAATAATTTTGGAGACCAAACTGAAAATGATTGAAAGGAAAAAAGCAGGTGAAGGTAATTCTGCTATTGGTCAGGAGTTTGGTGTTGGTGAATTGACAGTGAGAATGATTTTAAAGAACAGTGAACAAATCAAGCAAGCATCAAATAACTATGGAGGTGCTCAATTTGATGGTAGAATGCTGGTGGACAACAAAGAAGTGCTGATAAAAATGGAAAGATATCTTGCTCACTACATTCAAAGAAAGGAAGAGGAAGGATTTGCATTAGATGGGCGCCATATAAGGGAGCAGGCAAAGATATTCTATCACACGTGCCTTAAAAAACCATTAATCCTCAAACAAAACCTTTCAAGGCATCAAATGGGTGGCTATGCCAGTTCTTCAAAAGGAAGGGGTTTAAACACAGATTCAGTGGCGAGTGAGGCAGTGCTGACTACAAATTGGTCGGCTTCACTCCAAGGTAAGCACTTTTTCCCACTCTTTCTCTCGACTCTACCTCTTAATTTTACAATGATAAATGAAACAAACATGAACTGATGTACTGTACAGTAATATTAATAAGAAAACATCATAGGCGTGGTTAACGGGACTGGTGGCAGGGCGAGGCTTGGCTACTGTCGCCCCGCGGGGCCTACGTCATCACTATCACTGTCGGCAGATATTTCCGCATCTTGCTGTGTTTTTTCTGCCTCTGTCATGAATCCCTCGAAGTCAGAATCGTCACTGGGGTCATCAGAATGAAAAAGGTTAGGGATGCTAGGATCGCTGGCTGCTTGGGGGGGGGGTGGCAGGACGGCTGTTCGATGGGGCAGGGTCTCTTGGGGTTCTCTTGAATTTTGTGATTAGAGACTGCTTCCTCTTGTTAACCCCATCTCTGTGTAGGTCAGCATAAAAATGAAGGGCCCTGTCAACACCGTGGCATGCTTGCTGAGCCCTAAATTGTCACATTCGTTGTTCACGATGGTTTTTTTCAGCTGGTCAATGACGGCGAGAATATTCGCCAGGATATGCATCATTAATTCTCGGCCGCTTCGCTTTTATGCTGACCTCCACAGAGATGGGGTTAACAACAGGAAGCAGTCTCTAATCACAAAATTCAAGAGAACCCCAAGAGACCCTGCCCCATCGACCAGCCATCCTGCCACCCCTCCCCAAGCAGCCAGCGATCCTAGCATCCCTAACCTTTTTCATTCTGATGACCTCAATGACGATTCTGACTTTGAAGGATTCATGAGAGAGGCAGAAATAACACAGCAAGATGTGGAAATATCTGCCAACAGTGATAGTGATGACTTAGGGCCCGCGAGGCGACAGTAGCCAAGCCTCGCCCCGCCACCAGTCCCGTACACCAAGCCAATCTTTACATCAGTGTAAATGCATTTTTTTTTTTAATGTTTCTTACCTATGATGTTTTCTCATTAATATCACTGTATAGTACATCAGTTTGTGTTTGTTTCATTTATCATCGTAAAATTAAGAGGTAGAGTCGAGAGAAAGAGTGGGAAAAAGTGCTTACCTTGGGGTGATGTCGACCAATTTGCCTTTATTTCATATATTTAATTGTTTGAATTTTGCAAATTTTAATTTTGCGAGGTTTTTTGTCGACCGTATTCTCGCAAAATTGGAGGAAGCACTGTATAAACAATTCCCACTGTCACTAACTCCAGACTGAGTTGCCATTGATCGCCAGCTAGGTCAATATGGAAGTCGGGTTACTCATGCAGAGACCACAGAAGTCACATTTCTTTAAAAGCTCTCCCATGATAGTTATTGATATACCGTACATAAGATTTTTAATGATATTATTCTTTAGTAGTTATACTAATTTCCTAGATATGCTTTAGTGCAATATATGCAGGAAAACGTTACTGTAGAAGCTGTGAAAGCACACTGGGAGTGACATGATTCATCACATATTTACAAGTATGTGACTGCTCCTTTGGTTTGAAAACCTTATAATTTAGTTTTCTTAAAGAACAATGCTTCATCTCCAAAATGCAGAAGAAAATCTGCAAAGTTTTTCATATGAAAATTGTATAATGTTTAAAGCCAAAATCGTACAGAGACGAGACCGCCGGCCGAAATTCGACGATGCCGAGGGCTCCAAAATACCGTACAAAAAGTCTAACCAACTGCGGTTTTGTGTACCCTGAACATGGTATTCCTTTAAACTTCAGGAAAAACTTCAGTCTAGACACTGTCCATTTTTCTATGCAACGGTTTTCCATGATCTCGATACAGCAGGTCCAGCGGGGCAGTAGACACACTTGAGTTTGTTATTGTTTGTGATCATAACATACGATCTTCAGCCATGTCGTGGTACTATTTCTTAATGAAGAATTGTTACATGTTTCTTGTAACACTATTTATTTTTATTTTTTTTGATGGACAAATACATGGAATGGATATAAAATAAAGCATATCGATATTTAAGTAAGGAAAGAATGAAAACCGTCCCACTACAGAGATGGTAGACTCAGCCCGCCAATTTTTTATTTTATTTGACTATTTTACAGCCTCTCTTCCTTGTAGCAGTGAGTAAAATAATGTAATAATTTCTCCCTTCCTTTTAGTGACAGAGGCCACATAAAATGAACGGGGTGTAGTTGACCGACTTTGATGTCGAAAAGTAAATAATCTGGTGAAGAGTGGCAGTTTTTCCTTGGTTACTTGCCTAGCCCTGGGCTCCTACACTCCTCTGTGGGGCGACATAGGATTGGATGACGGATGGATGGATGGATAGTTACATCGGGAATCCAACTGTTGGTATGATGTGTGAAGTGTTGGTAGTATAGCTTGCAAAAGCCATTTGTTTATATTGCATACTTCTGCAGATAGAACTGAGAGTAGTTCAATAACTTGTCTTCAAATACAGGTACAGTGTACCCCAGTGAAATGATGCAAATAGTTAGGTAAAAACCCATCGTTAGGCGGGGTATTGTATATCGGGGTAGATCTAACATGTAAAGTAATGGGATGCGCATTTCAGCTGTGGGTTTCCTCCCCAGCCAAATTCCAAACCCACCCAAATGAGCCCAAAAACAAGTTTAAAGCCAATCTAAATGAAACAGTTGTAAATTAAGCTAACCGAAGCCTAACAGCTGTAAATTAAGCTAACCTAAGCCTAACACCTGTAAATAACTCACTAAAACCAACAGATAAAATCTGAAAGTCATCAAATACTGTATAAGTCTGGAAGAAATCGAGCTTAGTAAACTGTGCCTCAAATGGACTGGTTGATGGTCATTTTTTTTTTAAACAATTTATTTGGGTGATGAATTTGTTGAATTATCCTATTATAAAGTTAATTTGACAAACCAGAGTAAAAATATGGAGATAAAAGCTTTCAAAGTTGCACAAAAAGTGGTTGATGGCAGCACGAGTCTCGAGTGGCTGTGATGTCACAGGCTAACAAGCCCGGAAGCTGAACAAGACTGTGATCCCCAGCAGAATGACTGTGGTTCTGCTCATTAACCATGCTTTGCTTTGTCATGACCAAGTCAGCAAATAATCACCATTGGTGCTTTGTTCCACTATGCAAGAACACAAGTAGAATTATACCAGATAAAAGATTCATCACTATTCCATGAGATGAAAACCAGGAAGCTGTGGTGGCAAGCAGTGCGTTGGGAGTACCCCATCACACCTGGCAACTCCGACTGTTGTGCAGCAGTGTGAGGAAATACTGAATCGGGGGAAGACATAATTTTCATCACCATATTGGTTGATGGACACCTAAGTATCTGAAATCCAGTCAAAAATTTGTTCTTAATATGACTGTAAAAAAAAAAAAATCAGGTTTCAGAGCTAAATGTGCTAAAGTTAGCAGATATTTTCCCTTCATATTGTCAACACGCATTGACAGACTTCCATCCATCCATCATCCAATCCTATGTCGCCCCACAGAGGAGTGTAGGAGCCCAGGGCTAGGCAAGTTGGCCATGACATTTAAAATGAGAGTGACCGGCCTCACTCCATTTTGCATAAATATTGATTTAAAACATAAGTACGATCGCCCAAAGAAGTGATGACTCGATTCCCAGTACCTTTCGCTCAAAAAGTGGTATCTGGCAACTGCCGCGACCTAGTTATATTTCCTATTATTGCACGCCAGAAAGAGCAGTATTTAGGTAGACAACACCAAAAAGCAATATATAAGCATTTTTACCATGTATAGCTCACATTACGGAAGAGGAAACCACAATATACTAAAGTTGAGGCTGAGCAGTATGAAAGAATATGAAAAGCACAGCCTATCGCTCAATGGTTTCAGGGTTAAAATGCATTCTGAATCAACAGTATTGAAGAAATAATGTCCCATAACATAAATCACATAGATAATGGTAATGTCGAAATCATGAACGCCATCATATCAAAAATAAACAGCAAAAAATATATTATTATCCACATTTAATTCTCTATGCTGGATGTTTATGCTGGAGAACCCGTGCGGCCGTGAGTACTGTAGCAAGATGGATCGTCAAAACGATGCTATAACCTGTCAGTGCAAACAGATTATTGCTTTTTATTTAGCAAATAAAGAGAAGAGAAGACGAAAGGGGGATCAGGGGAAAGCATGGTGGACTGAAGAGGTGAGAGAGGCTGTGGCACAAAAGAAGAAAGCTTATAATGAGTGGATGAGGAACAGGGGCGACAGACGAGAGAGTTATATGTAGTGAGGAGGAGAGAGGTGAAAAGATTAGTAAGAGAGAGTAAAAAGAGAGTGGATGAGGAATTTGGAAGGAATTTGAGTGCAAAGTGGAGGGAATGTAAGAAAATGTTCTGGAAGGAGGTAAAGAGAGCTAGACAGGGTGCCAACGAAGTCAGTGGGGGTGTGAAAGATAAAAATGGTAGATTACTAGTGGAGAAGGGAGAAAAAGTAAACAGATGGAGAGAACACTTTAATGAACTGTTGAACATAGAGAATGAAAGTAATGCAAGTATAAGTGGCTGGGGAATGGCAGGGAGAAGGAGGGTTGTGAGAAGAGAGGAAGAAATCA
>JAGKTI010036824.1:0-11009 GCA_018397915.1 Birgus latro
TAATAAGGTTATGATCGGAGGAGCCCAACGGAGAGAAAAGATTAACAGTGTAAGCAGAAGGATTAGTTGTTAGGAAAAGGTCAAGTATGTTGGAACTCTCTCCAAGGTGGTCAGGGACATGGGTAGGGTGCTGTACAAGCTGCTCTAGGTCATTAAGGATAGAAAAGATGTAGGCTTGTTCACCAGGTGGATCAGTGAATGGAGAGGAAAGCCAAAGGTGGTGGTGAACACTGAAATCTCCTAGAATGGAGATTTCAGAGAAAGAAGAAATGGATAGAATGTGTTCCATCGTAAAAGTAAGATAGTCAAAGAATTTTTGAGAGTCAGTAGAATTAGGAGATAAGTAAACAGCACAGATATATTTAGTCAGAGAATGACAGGAGAGCCAAAGCCAGAGAGTAGAGAATTCAGAAGAATCAAGTTCAGGAACATGAGAGCAAGATAGATCGTTGCGTACATATACACAACAGCCACCTTTGGCTTTGAAATGAGAATAGAAAAAGTAGGAGGATACAGAAAAGGGTTTGCTGTCAGTTGTTTCAGACAGCTGAGTCTCAGAGAGAAAGAGAAGGTGAGGTTTAGAGGAGAAGAGGTGGTGCTCAACAGAGCGAAAGTTAGAGGAAAGGCCGTGAATGTTACAGAAATGAAGAAGGAGTGAGTCAGACAGTGGTTCCAGGCAGCTCCGAGAGTCGTCACTGGGAGGGGGGCGGATAGTGGGGGCATTTATGGTGCCCCCCCCCCCCCCCGGGACTCCGAGGCACGATTTACAGCCGCCATTTTTAAAAAAATATGAAAAGGAAGTGTAGTGTGTAGCGTGTATGTAGTTTGGTGTTGACAGTTAGAGAAACTTGTATTGAAGAGCATGTTGGTCTACTCTCTGTGTTACTGAGACACTGAAAAAGTTCAGCAAAGGGGGATGGTCAGGAACAAGTCCTGAGGGCTGATGAAACGGGAGCTCCAGCTCTCCCTGTCATCAGCTTTCCATCCTCCTTGGGAGTACTGCCCTGCTCGACTGGTGCTACAGTCTACTCCTCTGTAGGTGTAGTAGCTGTGCAGCCTGTGATTATTTTTAGGGCCTTGTTTTGTATGGTCTGAAGAGTGTTATTGTGTGTTTTAGTGAAGTTAGGAGCCCAAGCAGGGCTTGCATAATTCATCACTGAATGTATATATTTTTTGTATACTGTGCTGGTGGTTTCTTTGTTGTGTCCAAATGTTGTATGGGTCAGGGCATTGAGTATAGGTGTTAATTTATTTTTAATGTTTGTGATGTGTTGTTTAAATGACAGTGATGTATTGTAAGTTACACCAAGGATTTCGTGTGTCTGTGTGTGTGTGTGGTAGGGGAGTATTGTTTATGGTGGGGTGTGGGATGTGACTGTGTTCTGCTGTCAAGTTTGTGAGAAGGGTCACTGTAGATTTGGCTGGGGCTATTTTGAGTCTGTTTGTGGTGAACCATTCATGTAGTGTGTTGAAGTAAGGTTGGAGGATGTGTGTGCATTTTGGTGTGTACATGTAAGTGTTATGTCAGCTGCATAGGAAGCTATGTGTATCTGTGGTATGTGGGGTGTGGGTATGTCACGCATGTATTTACCTAATTGTGATATACAGGAAATGAGCTACGCTCGTGGGGTCCCGTCTCTGTTTCTCAATAAGTCAAATTTAGCTTTAAACTCGTTTAAGTTTTTAGACTGGACGATCTCTTTGTCCAGTCTATTCCACAGGTCTATGCATCTATACGGAAAACTATATTTCTTGATGTCCTTCAAGCAGCGTGGCTTCTTCAGTTTCAGTCCATGTCCTCTTGTTGCTCTCTTATCCCATAAAAACAGATCTTCTCTATCAATTTTATCTACTCCCATCATGGTCCTGAACACTGCAATCATGTCACCCCTCTCTCTCCTTTCCTCTAAGGATGGCAAATCCAGCCTTTCTAGCCTCTCACTATATGACAGATCTGCCAAACTGGGGACCATCTTGGTTGCTGTTCTTTGTATTCTCTCAATCTTGTTTATATCTTTCTTTTTGTGTGGGGACCACACTACTGCCGCATATTCTAACCTGGGGTGGATCATGGCCACTATCAGTTTTTTCATCATCTCTTCATTCATGTAATGGAATGCCACTCTTATGTTGGTCAAGAGTTTAAATGTCTCTCTAACTATCTTGTTGATGTGTTTTTCAGGTGACAAACTATCCTGGAACAGCACTCCTAAATCTTTCTCTTCTCTCGCTTTTGTGATTGGTTCATTACCCATCATATAGTTCAGTGATGGTCTCTTGGTGCTTTTACCCATTTTCAATATTTTACATTTTTTTGCATTGAATTTCATTTCCCACATCTGGCTCCAGTCATGTATCCTATCCAGATCCTCCTGGCATCATCAGCAAACAGACTTGCATAACTGTATACTCCATCTACCATATCATTTATGTAAATCAGGAACATTACTGGTGCCAACACCGAGCCCTGTGGGACACCACTTGTTACTTCTCTCCATCCAGACATCCTGTCCTTTATTACTGTCCTCATTTGTCTGTCTCTCAAAAAGTCTTTCATCCATTCCAGGAGGTTACCCTTCAGTCCTCCTATATGCTCTAGTTTCCACATTAGTCTCTTATGGGGTACCTTGTCAAAGGCCTTCTCCAAATCTAAATATACACAATCCACCCAACCGTCTCTCTCCTGCAGCACATCAATCGCTCTTGAGTAAAAGCTCAACAAGTTGGAAACACATGACCTTCCACTTCTAAATCCAAACTGACTATCAGTCAAAATATTCATCTCTTCCAGATATTTTATCCACCTATCTTTCAGAACCTTCTCGCACAATTTTGCAACCATGCTGGTTAGGGACACTGGTCTATAGTTCAGGGGTTCTTCCTTGTTTCCTCCCTTATAAATTGGTACCACATTTGCTCTCTTCCATTCCCGAGGCACTTTCCCTTCTTCCAGCGAACACACAATTAAACTGTGAATCTTATCTGCCAGTTGGTCTCTGCATTCCTTCAGTACCCAATTTGAAATTCCATCTGGTCCTGGGGCTTTCCTTACATCTTGAGTTTCCAGTAATTTGTACACTTCCTGCACTTCCACTTTTATATCTTTTATCACTACACTCCTAGTCACTCCCTCCCCCTCCACAAACTCCCCTTCATTAGTAAAAACTGATTGGAAACGTTTGTTCATTATTTCAGCTTGCATTGCCGCATCATTATAGACCTCTCCTTCTACTTTCATTTTGGTGATTCCTTCCTTTTGCTTCAATTTGCCATTAACAAATCTATAAAACAATTTGGGTTCATCCTTACATTTGTCGATTATACCTTTTTCAAAGTTCCTTTCTTCCTCTCTACGAATTCTTGTATATTCATTTCTAGTTCTTTTATATTCTTCCTTTATTCTGTTATTACCTCTCTTTCTCCATTTGTTCCATGCCATGTTCCTCTCTTTTTTTGCTATAATACACCTTCTATTAAACCACTCCTTTTTCCTGTATTCTTTCCCACTTACTCTTGGAACATATTTATCCACTCCTGAATTATAGAGGTCTTGAAAGATATCCCACTTCCTCTGAATCTCTCTTGTTTCTCTGAATTTTCTCCAATCTGCATTTTCAAAAAATTTACTCAATTCCGTAAAGTTTGCTTTCCAAAAGTTGTATCTTCCCTGCCTATGGAGCTTATCTCTTGGCACCACGTTCCCTATTATCATCTGGAACTCAATGACCACATGATCACTTTTTCCCATAGGACACATATATTTCAAGGATTCAATTACATCAGGTTCTTTGGTTAGCAGTAAATCTAATCTTGCTGGGGTGTCATCACCTCGGAATCTTGTCTCTTCTTTGACCCACTGCGTCATTACATTATTCATCACAATGTTTAACAATAGAGTGCCCCACGAATCTTCGCCGCCTCCTGAGTCCCATTCCTCCCAGTTCACCTCTTTACAATTAAAATCACCCATTAGAATTATATTGCTGCTTTTCTCAATCACTTTCTGTAGGTAACTAACCATGTCTGACAACATCTCCTGGTATTCATCATCTGTCCATGCTCTTGTCTTAGGTGGAACATATACTACTGCTATATCTCTCTTACAGTTCTCTCCAGTTTCTAATTTCATGTTTATCACTTCAGCCCTACCCTCTCCCATTTCCACAGAATCTATATTTAAGTTATTCTTCACTGCTATCATCACTCCTCCTCCCATTTTATCTTTTCCCAGGTTAAAGAGTGTAGGGGACAAAACAGATCCTTGGAGGATGCCATTTGTGAAGTTTCTGATGTTTGAAGACTGACCAGCAAAAGTTACATGTGCACATCTGCCTGCTAAGTAGTTTGCCAGCCATCTTTTTGTGTTATTGTGCATGATTGTGTTGAATATTTTGTTTGAGAGGTTGTGGCGGGGGATGGAATCAAAGCTTTACTAATGTCTAGTGTGACAAGGAGTGTTCTGTGTGGTGGCCTAACTGAATTCATGCCATCAAAAACTCTCTGTGTAAGGTCTGTAAGAAGAGTGTTTGTGGAGTGTAGAGGCCTAAAACCATGTTGTGATGGGGCTAGGGGGGTGTGAGGTGTAACTAGTTGTAGTACTAGTCTTTCAGTGACTTTGGAGGAGGTGCAGAGGAGTGTGATGGGGTGGTGTGAGGAAGGTAACGTGGGGTCTTTGTTGGGTTTGGGGATAGTGATAATAATGCCATGCTTCCAGATGTTGGGTATTATGTTGTATGAGTAGTTGCAGTTTGATATGTTGGTGAGTGCTTGTATGCTTTGTGGTCCAAGGTGTTTAAGGTGTATGTTGCTTATGTTGTCTGGTCCACAGGCAGATGAGTGCTTGAGGTTGCTGATGATGTCCTTCGTTTGGTTGAAAGTGTAAGGTGCAAAGTCTGGGTCTGTGGGGAACTGTCTCTTATATCAGATGATACGTCGGTCATCATGATGGGGGTTTAGGTGGCTGACATGTGAAAAGTGATTGATAAAAGTGTTTGCTTGTTGTTTGTTTGAAGGTATGGTGTCTGTTGTTGTGATGGCAGCATGTGATTGTGTAGTGCTGCTGTTGGAGAGTGTGATGCTGTTTAGTGTTTTGTAGAGTTTGCTTAGTGTTTGTTTTGTGATCAAGTGTTTGGAGATAATTATTCCAATTTAGTGTTTGCTGTTCTGATATTTTATTGTTTATCTGAGTGTTGAGTTCTGGTATTTGTTGTACTGTGTCATGTGTATGGGGTGTTGGGGAGTGTCGTAGTGTGTCCTGTTGTCTGATGACACCTTGAATTTCTGGTGTGAAGTTGGGGTTGTGTCTTTTTCTGTTGCCTCTAGGGATGTGTCGTTTGTCTATATTTTGCATAATTGTATTGAAAGTGTGCACAGCGGTGCTGATGTTTGTGATGGATGTACTGTTTAATGTTTCAAAGCATTATTCTGTTTCAGCTGTGAAGGCCTCCCAGTTGGCTCTCTTATAATTAGTGTATGTGTGTCTGTAATGGGAATGTAAGAAAATGTTCTGGAAGGAGGTAAAGAGAGCTAGACAGGGTGCCAACGAAGTCAGTGGGGGTGTGAAAGATAAAAATGGTAGATTATTAGTGGAGAAGGGAAAAAAAGTAAACAGATGAAGAGAACACTTTAATGAACTGTTGAACATAGAGAATGAAAGTAATGCTAGTATAAGTGGCTGGGGAATGGCAGGGAGGAGGAGGGTTGTGAAAGGAGAGGAAGAAATCACCAGGATGGAAGTGGTGGAAGCAATGAAGAAAGTTAAAATGGGGAAAGCCCCAGGAACTGATGGAGTGTGTGGTGAAATGCTGAAGCATGGGGGAAGAGATAGTAATAGAATGGATGTGGAAGGTGACCAGATTGGCTTGGGAGGAGGGTAGAGTCCTGGAGGATTGGAAGTCAGGTATAATTATTCCTCTTCATTTCGCTTCGTTTTTGAAGGCTCCAACATGCTTGCATGCATCGGCCTTGGTCACCTAATGGCGGCTCTCCACGCTGCTCGATCCCTGGCAGCCTCCCTGTTCAGTCCCTTAACCCTTAAGTAACACTTAATGACCTCGTCCCATGTCTTTCATGGTCTACCCCTCCCCCAATTTTAACACTTCTCACCCTCTGTACTCGATTATCATCCCCCATCCTCTCCACATGTCCAAACCACCTCAGCCTACCTCTCCTCATCACAACACCAATACACTCCAGTCCCATCCTACCTCTCAACTCTTCCATCGTAAACCCAGCCCCCCCAGGCCTTGCACGCAGGGACAAACTGCACATCCACCTAATCATTGTCATTTCTGTATGTTTAAACCTATGAATATCCTCTTCCTTTACTGCCCAGGTCTCACTACCAAACAGCATCACACTCCTAAAGCATGCTGCATACAAAGACCCCTTAGCAAGTAAGGAGAGTCCTCTCAATGTCAGGAGAGGCAACAGCTCCCTGAACTTCTTCCAACCACTTCTCACCCTAGCAACCAAGTTAACTCCAGCTCCCACCTCCGGCACATAACATGTCTCCCAAATAAAGAAACTCCTCCACACACTCAAAAGACTCACCTGCAAGTTCAACCCTCTCATGCCTAACAACCTCCACCTGCTCTCCCCGACACGCCGCACACGTGAAATCAGCATCATCTCATAGTCTACCTCTAATACCACTACATCTCTTGTGCACCCACTTATCACAAACACTACACAGGATGGAATTACTTCCCACACCCTTGTGGCAAACTGCACATGGCCACTCTCCCTCTCCTCTGATTGTACCGCCACCAACCCTAGATATCATCACTTTTGTTTTATCTGCGTTTACCCTTAAGCCCTTGTACCCCATACCATCTCTCCACTTCTTAAATCTTTCCTCTGCCTCCTTTTCATTCTCTGCAATCAACACCAAATCATTAGCATACAACATCTCCCATGGGAGTCCATCTCTGAAGTCATGTGAGAGGGCTTCAAGCACCATGATAAACAACAAGGGACTCAAAACTGACCCCTGATGCACACCAACATTCACAGAAAACTCATCACTCAAAGCTCCATTCACTTTTACCTGGGTGCGAGCACCCATGTACATGGCCATAACCACCCTAACCAGCCACTCTTCCAACCCTAGCTTTCTCATTGCCCACTTCACCACCTCTCTAGGGACTCTGTCAAAGGCCTTTTCCAAATCAACAAAAACAAAATACAATTACCTTTTCTTTCCAATATATTTTTCCTGAAGCTGTCGAACAGTGAATATGGCATCAGTGGTCCCCCTGCCTGGCATAAACCCAAACTGCATCTCATCAATATTCACTCTTTCTCTAATCATACCTTCTAGAACTCTCTCCATTACTTTCAATATATGATCTAAGAGCTTTATACCTCTGTAATTTCCCCTTTCCAGGGCATCACCCTTTCCTTTGTACACATTTAAAATTACACTCTTCAGCCAATCATCTGGGACAACACACTCATATATACTCCTATTTATCAGGTCAGTGACTAACCTCACCCCAGTATCTCCTGAGGCCTTCAACATTTTGGCAGTCAACCCAGACACACTTGCCGCCTTCCCCTCCCGCATCCTGCCTATTGCCTGACTCACAGTATCAGCGTCAATCAAAGGCCAAGGGCCAAACACTGGATCAGCGGGCTCCAAACCTTCTCTATCCCAATCAAACTCCTCATTCAACAATCGGCTATAATGCTCCCTCCATGCATCTTTAATATCCTCACTGTTCACCACTACCCTTCCATCATCATTCTTCACACACTGCTCACCTACAATGTCTCGATTATCCCTCTTCACCTGATTTGCCACCCTAAAAATCATATTTTTCCTTTCTCCATGATTTAGATTATCAAGTAAAAGTCTCTGTGACCAGACTTCGCCCTATATACCTCTCTTCTAGCCCTGCGCTTGGCAGCCAAGTACTCCTCCCTGTTACCACCATTCTTCCATTCCCGGAAAAGCCTTCTTTTCTCCTTAACTGCAGCTTCTACACCCTCATCCCACCACCATGTTACTTTATGTCTTGGTGGGCCTCTTGTCCAACCGCATATTGCATCAGTAACTCTCAAGAGGTTGTTCTTAAGGGCTCTATACTGTTCATTAATGCCTCTATCTATGGCTTCCTGTTCAGCCACCACTCTCCTCATCTCACTATAAAAGGCATCCCTTACTGATTGGTTTCCCAGCTTCCATATTTTCCTCCTAGGTACATATGTCCTCCTCCTCATCAATCGCTCCTTAAGCACCATGTCACAAATCAACAGTTTGTGCTGCTGCACACACTCCTCGCTTCCTATAACTTTAACATCCCTCACTAATCTCCTATCAACCATCCTGACCAGAAAATAATCTATCTGACTACTATTTCCCCCGGACTCGTACGTAATCAACCAGCTGATTCTTTTCCTAAAATGTGTGTTGCACACAATCATGTCCATAGCCTCCCCAAACTCGAGTATTCTTTCCCCTTCCACATTCCTCACACCATATGCACATCCTCCATGGACTCCTTCATAACCTTGAGCTACTTCACCCACATGACCATTTAAATCCCCTCCCAGAACCACTACCTCATCATCACCCATACCACTCACTACACGTATTAAATCATCCCAAAATCTATCCTTCTCTGCGTCATCCAATCCTACCTGTGGAGCATATGCCGATATAACTGAAATCAATTTCTGCCCGATCAAAATTTTCACTACTAATATCCTATCACTTACTCTCATAACATTCATGACATATTCCACCCATTTCTCTGCAACCAACACCCCCACACCCTCATATCCATCAGTTCTCCCCTGCCAAAACAACTTATAGGAGCAATGCTTCCCAACAATCTTTCTGGCTAATCCACCCCTGTACCGGACTTCCTGCAAACATGCCACATCCACCCACCTCCTACTGAATGCCTCAACGACTTCCCCGGCTCTTCCTCTCAAACTTCCCGCATTCCATGAACCCACCCTAAACCCCCTGGGTGATTTGCTGTCCTCAGGCTTGCCTTGGTGCTTGTTTTTGTAGTTCATAGTCGGTAAGATAAAGGGGGGTAAACATTCCAAAGGCCCGACCCATTGCACAGACCCAGGTCCAGGCAATGGATCTGGGACCCCTAGCCCACCAGCTTACAAGTGGCTGTGGAAGTGCCCTCGGGGCACCATGCCAGGACAGCTGCAGGGACACCCTCCAAGTGCGGCTTGGCACTGCAACTGCCTCGCCATTATACACCCACTGATAGGGCAGTCTCCTGGGGCGCTACTCCCAGGTTCGGGCCCCTCTCTATTGAGCGGAAGCAGCAGCCTGGGAACCGCAATGCCCTGTACCCTCTAGCACAAGTTCGAGCAATATCTCGCCCCGGACCCATGATCTATGCCGGCGGAACCCCCGTCAAACCTCCCCCCAGAGTCCGCCACTAGGTAGCTGGGGCAAAGTTTTCTGGCCGCATGCCCTTGCTGGCGTCAACCCCTGTAACGTAGTGGGATACGTTGTGTAATATGTAAAGCGCATGTGGTGTAGTGCATAGGATAGTTAGAGGAAATGTTTGGGAGAGTATGTTGGTCTACTCTCCATGTTACTGTCACACTGAAAAGGTCATCAAAGGGGGATGGTTAGGTATCTAGTGAAACAGGAGCTCCAGGTCTCCCTATCACCAGCATTCCCATTCCCCTTGGGAGTACTACCCTGTTCGGCCCGTGCTACAGCCTCTGTACAAAGGAAAACGGGGAAAAAGCAGTGTGTGGTAATCACAGGGGCATTTGCCTTCTCAGTGTTCGTTTCGTTTCGTTTCGTTTTTGAAGGCTCCAACACGCTTGCATGCGTCGGCCTTGGTCACCTAATGGCGGCTCTCCACGCTGCTCGATCCCTGGCAGCCTCCCTGTTCAGTCCCTTAACCCTTAAGTCACACTTAATGACCTCGTCCCATGTTTTTCTCGGTCTACCCCTCCTTCAATATTAACACCTCTCACCCTCTGTACCCAATTATCATCCCCCATCCTCTCCACATGTCCAAACCACCTCAGCTCACCTCTCCTCATCACAACACCAATAACTCCAGTCCCATCTTACCTCTCAACTCTTCCATCGTAAACCCAGCCCCCCCAGGCCTTGCACGCAGGGACACACTGCACATCCACCTAATCATTGTCATTTCTGTACGTTTAAACATGCAAATATCCTCTTCCTTTACTGCCCAGGTCTCACTACCACACAGCATCACACTCCTAACAAATGCTGCATACAAAGACCCCATAGCATGTAAGGAGAGTCCTCTCAATGTCAGGAGAGGCAACAGCTCCCTGAACTTCTTCCAACCACTTCTCACCCTAGCAACCGAGCTAACTCCAGCTCCACCTCCGGCACATAACATGTCTCCCAAATAACAAAACTCCTCCACACACTCAAGAGACTCACCTGCAGGTTCAACCCTCTCACGCCTAACAATCTCCACCTGCTCTCCCCGTCATGCCGCACGCATGAAATCGCATCATCTTGCAGTCTACCTCTAATACCACTACATCTCTTGTGCACCCATTTATCACAAACACTACACAAGATGGAATTACTTGTGGCAAACTGCACATGGCCACTCTCCCTCTCCTCTGATTGTACCGCCACCAACCCTAGATATCATCACTATTGTTTTATCTGCATTTACCCTTAAGCCCTTGTACCCCATACCATCTCTCCACTTCTTAAATCTTTCCTCTGCCTCCCCTTCATTCTCTGCAATCAACACCAAATCATCAGCATACAACATCTCCCATGGGAATCCATCTCTGAAGTCACATGAGAGGGCTTCAAGCACCATGATAAACAACAAGGGAATCAAAACTGACCCCTGATGCACACCAACATTCACGGAAAACTCATCACTCAAAACTCCATTCACTCTTACCTGGGTGTGAGCACCCACGTACATGGCCACAACCACCCTAACCAGCCACTCTTCCAACCCTAGCTTTCTCATTGCCCACTTCACCACCTCTCTAGGGACTCTGTCAAAGGCCTTTTT
>JAGKTI010036825.1:0-11009 GCA_018397915.1 Birgus latro
CACATGCTCCTCTCAAATAACTCATTTCCACTGCTCTCACTCTTGACTTCTGTCCTTCCAACAGGGTCCAAGCTTCACTTCCATATGTTAGAGTTGGTATCACAATACTGTCATGTAACAACTTTTTCACTTCCATGCTCACCTCCCTGTTTCTTACTCCAGTCTACATTTTGGAAAAAGTTCCTCAGGGAAGCAAAGTCTACCTTCCCATAATTTTATCTATTTTCTCTGTGTTTTTCATTTCTTTCTCCTTCCCTTACTCCCACCACTTCCACCTCAATAACCAGATCACTTTTACCAATGGGGCACTGGTAAGTTATGTTCTTCATATCATCCTTTGTGAAAACCAAGTTGAGCCTTCTTGGTTCATCGTCTCCTCTAATTCTTGTATTTTCATTAATTAACTGAGTTAACATGTTTTCCACCACCAATTCCATCAATTTATTTCCTCATGATTACTCATTGTTCCCAGCATCCATACTTTCCCAATCAACTTCTCTACAGTTAAAATCCCCCATGATTATTATTCTATTTCTTCTTTCAGCTAACATCTTTGGCTTTATAATGGATTCTCTTGTTAACTGTTCATAATCTTCTTTTGCCCATGCCATAGCGTGGGGAGGGGGTATAGAATATATTATTACTGTACATCTGTTTTTTTTTTCTCCATAACAGTCCTCTATTTCCATTCCCAAAGTTCAGCCATGGTATTTACAATTTCCGTATTTTTTGTTCTTAAGTCAGTATGGGTTAAAACCATTACACTTCCCCCAAAATTGCATTCTCCATCCTTTCTCCAATATTACAAACTGTTCCACACAAATTATTTTGTATCAACATCTAGGGGCAATTTACGCTCCACCAAGCAGACAATTTCAGGTTTCTTTTCATTTATATAGTCTCCAATTTCCCCTTTCATAGATAAAAATCCACCTACATTACTACACATGAATTTTAGATTTACTGCCCCAGTTTTATCTTTACTAATTCTTCTCTTTTTCTTATTCATATCCATCCTCCATGTTTCCTTCACTTCTAGTTCCTCACATACCACTTCCTTACTTTCATATCCACCACTCTCCAAAATTTTTTTTTACATTCTTCCTCTGTCCTCCTGTCATTTTTTTCCTATACTTGTTTCTTCAAAGATTTTAAAACTTCTCTTTCTTCTTCATTCAAATCTTTTCTTATAATATTTTCCATCCCTGCCTCTTTATTTAGTTTCCAGATTACTTTAAGAATGTCATTTACTACACTTTCTAATGACAAATTAACTCTCATTGGTCTTGCTTCCCCTTTCTTATACAGAAGTATCCTCCTTCGTCGTTTCATTTCGTTTTTGAAGGCTCCAACATACTTGCATGCGTCGGCCTTGGTCACCTAATGGCAGCTCTCCATGCTGCTCAATCTTTGGCAGCTTCCCTCTTCAGTCCCTTAACCCTTAAGTCACACTTAATGACCTCGTCCCATGTCTTTCTCGGTCTACCCCTCCCCCAATATTAACACCTCTCACCCTTTGTACCCAATTATCATCCCCCATCCTCTCCACATGTCCAAACCACCTCAGCCTACATCTCCTCATCACAACACCAATACACTCCAGTCCCATCCTACCTCTCAACTCTTCCATCGTAAACCCAGCCCCCCCAGGCCTTGCACGCAGGGACGCACTGCACATCCACCTAATCATTGTCATTTCTGTACGTTTAAACCTGCGAATATCCTCTTCCTTTACTGCCCAGGTCTCACTACCATACAGCATCACACTCCTTACTTTCTCAGTTTATTCGTCTAACATGCTTCCTTCAGGATCGATCATGCCCAATATTTTTCTCACTTGATTCAAGTCTCTCTTGAGTCTCACAGACCTAACCTTTTCTTCCTCTTCCTTGTTTCCAAATATTATCACACATCCATTCCTTTCTACAGCTTCTCTCACTATTCTCTCTTTCTTCTTCAATATTCCTTCCATTTTTTTCTTCTTCATTTCCCTTTCTTCCTGAATGATTTCCCTTAAGTTGACCACTTCTTTCTGTTCTTCCTCCACATGTGCCCATTTTGGCTTTCATTCTTCTTACACACTACTCACCTTCTCCATTTTGTTATGGCTCTCTGCTAATTTTCTCCTTCATTCGATATTTTCTCATTTCAAATTCTCGATCTCCTGGAACACCTTCTTATTGGCCTCCATCAAACTCTGTACAGGCAGTCCCCAACTTACGAAAATAACTGGTTCTTAAAGGTCTTCCGTTAGTTGTTTTTTTTCGTAATTCCATCTCTCTCTCCAATCCAACCCTAATCCCATAATTACTAAGGACACAAAGTTCTTTCCCTCTAACCCATCTCCTTTAAACTCAATACCTACTTCTGTGCTATCCTTTCTCTCTCTCTTCTTCGACCCAACCTTAATCCAATAATTACTACGGACACAAAATTCTTTCTCTCTGCCCCTTCTTATCTACACAATACCTTCTGATGTGCTATCCCCTCTCTCTCTCATTCTTATGCTCCCCCCACCCTCTCTCTCTCTCTCTCTCTCTCATTCTTATGCTCCCCCCCCTCTCTCTCTCTCATTCTAATGCCCCCCCCCTCCCTCTCTCTCTCTTCTCCAACCCAACCCTAATCCCATAATTACTGAGGACACAAAATTCTTTCCCTCTACCCCATCACCTTTCTGCTCCAATGACTTATCTTGCTCTCTTGTTCCTGAACTTGATTCTTCTGAATTCTCTACTCTCTGGCTTCAGCTTTCCTATTATTCTCTGACTAGATATGCCTGCGCTGTTTACTTATCCCATAATTCTACTGACTATGAAAAATTCTTCAACTATCTTACTTCTACGATGGAAAACATTCTATCCATTCCTCCTTTCTCTGAAATCGCCATCTTAGGAGATTTCAATGTTCACCACCACCTTTAGCTCTCCTCTCCTTTCACTGATCCACCTGGTGAACAAGCCTACATCTTTTCTATCCTTAATGACCTAGAGCAGCTTGTGCAGCACCCTATCCGTATCCCTGACCGCCTTGGAGAGACTTCCAACATACTTCACCTCTTCCTTACAACTAATCCTTCTGCTTATACTGTTAATCTTTCCTCTATGTTGGGCTCCTCCGATCACAACCTTATTACCTTAACCTGTACTATCACTCCAGTACAGCCTGTGGAGCCTCCAAAGAAACATCGATTGTGGCGCCTTGGAGCTGCGGACTGGGAAACCCTCAGGTAGTACTTCTTTGACTTTACCCTGTAATGATTATTGCTTCCATGGCCAGGAGCCATCTGACTGTGCCTTGTGCATTACGGAGGTTATTCTCTCAGGCATGGAAGCATACATTCCCTTCTCATATCCTTTGACTAATGCAAGAAAGCCTTGGTTTAATCATGCTTGTTCTAATGGTGTTCACAACAAGGAGAGAGTCTATAAAAGGTACCAGAGTCAACCCACCCCTGAATCATATCTTTTATATGTTTCTGCCCGGAATCACATCTTTTATATGTTTCACTCTGCTAAAAATAATTTAATCCGTACTAAATGCTCTCAACTCTCCAACTCGAATTCTTCCCGCTCCATCTGGCACCTTGCCAAAGACCTTTCTAACAACTTTACCTCATCATCCTTCCCTCCTCTTTTCTACTCTGATGGCTCTGTAGCTATTTCATCTACTGATAAAGCAGATCTCTTCGCTCAAACTTTCTCCTCCAATTCCACGTTAGACGATTCTGGTGCTGTTCCTCCGTCACTTCCCCCCTCTGACTTCCTCATGGCTGACATCAAAATTTCTTCAACTGATGTATTTTCTGCCATCACTGGCCTCAATACTAACAAGGCATAGGGGCCTGATGGAGTCCTCCTGTTGTCCTCAAGAACTGTGCTTCTGTGCTTACACCCTGCCTAGGTAAACTCTTTCACCTTAGTCTATCAACTTGAACCTTTCCTTCTTGCTGAAAGTTTGCTCTCATTCAGCGAGTCCCAAAGAAGGGTGACTATTCCCAACCCTCTATCATCCAATTGCTTTAACATCCTGTGTCTCAAAAGTTTTTAAGTCAATTCTTGACAGAAAAATTTTAAAGCATCTTTCCTATCACAACCTTCCTTCTGATCGTCAGTATGGGTTCCGTCAAGGACTCTCCACTGGTGATCTTCTCACCTACCTTTCAGACTCCTGGTCATCCTCCTTTCGGGACTTTGGCGATAGCTTTGCCATTGCACTTGACATCTCAAAGGCTTTCGATCGAGTCTGGCATAAATCTTTAATTTCCAAACTACCCTCCTACGGTTTCTATCCTTCTATCTGTGCCTTCATCTCTAGCTTCCTTTCTGGTCATTCTATAGCTGCTGTTGTAGACGGCCATCATTCTCCTTGACCTATCAACAGTGGTGTTCCTCAGGGCTCTGTCCTATCATCAACTCTTTTCCTGGTATTCATCAATGACCTTCTAAGCTGTTCATCTAACCCTATCCATTCATAAGCTGATGCTTCCACCCTTCACCTTTCCATTCAGCTCCCGCAACATCCATCTCAGAAGTTACTTCAACAAACAAAGGATGAGGCTATGACACAACTAATGTCTGACTTGGCTCATATCTCTGACTGGGGTAAAAATAATCTTGTTATTTCTAATGCCTCAAAGACTCAGTTCTAACACGTATCAACCTGACAAAATCTTCCACAGGAGTACCAACTAATGTTGAATAATATCCAGTTCAATCTTGCATTATCCTTGAACATGCTTAGGGTTTCAATCAATCGGGACTTATCTTGGAAAGATCATATTACACCTTTTGTAAAATCTCCAGCCAAGAGATTAGGTGTGCTACCCCGACTCCATACCTTCTTTACCCCTGCACAGTTGTTGACCTCATACATGGGTTTTATTCGCCCATGTGGAGTACAATTCTCATGTGTGGGGAGACTTCCCACATACAGCTCATCTCAATAGGGTGGAGTCAAAGGCTTTTCATCTCATTAACTCTCCTCCTCTTACCAGCTCCCTTCAACCTCAGTCTCTTCACCACACGGTTGCCTCTTTATCTCTTTTCTATCACTACTTCAATGGTCACTGCTCCTCTGAACTGTCTGCTTGCATCCTTCCACCTCTAAAACCGGTGCTATCTAGCAACAAATGCTCATCATTTTTCTCTCGAACTCTCTAATGCAAGAGTTAACTGTTACTCCCAGTCCTTCATTTACGCAACAAGTCAACTCTGGAACTGTCTCCCTCTGTCTTTATTTCCTACTGCCTATGATCTCAAGTCTTTCAAACGCAGTGTGTCCAGGCATCTCGAAATGAGAGGATCTTGAATTTGGCTCTCTTTTGTATTACTGTATTTTCATTTCTTCTTGGAAGGAAAGGTTGTGAGCTCCTAGCCTTTGGTTCCTTCTTCCATGCATTTAAAAAAAAAACTACTTCTGTGTTATCTCCTCTCTCTCTCTCTCTCTCTCTCTCTCTCTCTCTAACCCAACCCTAACCCCATAATTACTGAGGTCACAAAGTTCTTTCCCTCCACCCCATCACCTTTCTACTCCATACCTACTTCTGTGCTATCCTCTCTCTCTCTCCAACCCAACCCTAATCCCATAATTACTGAGGTCACAAAGTTCTTTCTCTCCACCCAATCACCTTTCTACTCCATACCTACTTCTGTGCTATCCTCTCTCTCTCTCTCTCTCTCTCTCTCTCTCTCTCTCTCTCTCTCCACCAAGATTAACACCCATTATTGTTACCACTCCTTCACTTATTCCCTACCCTTCCCTGAACTGCAATTATCACCTCACCACCTTGTCAGTGTCTTCACCTGACCCCATCCTTCCTTGCTATGACTGACCCGCCAGACACACACACACACACACACACACACACACACACACTGCAATCGACATCAAACATGGCTGTCAACGTAAACATTGGGGAACTGGAATTTCCAGGATCTGACAGTGAAACAAATGTTATGGATTTGGTCAAAATGTTGATTATGAGAATTAGTGAACTAGAAAAGAAAGTGGAGGATCTAGTATCAAGAAACATGCCTGAAAATACCGAGAATACTATACAGAGTCTGATACAGGCCAGTGAGACAGTGAACCAGGAGATTGAGAATTTGAAACGAGAAAATATTGAATCAAGGAGAAAACTAGAAGAGAGCAGTAACAAAACAGAGAAGGTAAGTACTGTTAGAAGAGCAAAAGGCAAAGTGGGCACATGTGGAAGAAGAACAGAAAGGAGTGGTCAGTTTAAGGGAAATTATTCAGGAAGAAAGGGAAATGAACAAGAAAAAAATGGAAGAAAATATAGTGAAAATATTGAAGAAAAAAGAGAAAATAGTGAGAGAAACAGTAGAAAGGAACAGATGTGTTGTAATATTTGGAAACAGGGAGGAAGAAGAAAAAGTTAGGTCTGTGAGACTTGAGAGAGACTCGAATCAGGCGAGGAAAATATTGGGCAAGATCAACCCCAAAGGAAACAAGTGGGAAAAAGAAATTGAGGAAGAAAGGAGGACAGGGCCATATAAGAAAGGGGAAGCAAGACCAATTAGAGTAACGATGTCATCAGAAGGTGTAGTAAATGATATGCTTAAGGTGACCTGGAAACTAAGTAAAGAGGCAGGGATGGAAAATACTATAGTAAAAAAAGATTTCAATGAAGAAGAAAGAGAAGTTTTAAAATCTTTGAAGGACCAAGTAAAAGAAAAAATGACAGGACAGAGGAAGAACGTAAAACTTTTTTTTGGAGAGTGATGGATATGAAAGCAAGGAAGTGGTATGTGACGAACTAGATGTGAAGGAAACAAAGGGGATGGATATGAATATGAAAAAGAGAAGAGCGAGTAAAGATAAAAACAGTGCAGCAAATCTGAGTATCATGTACAGTAATGTAGATGGGTTAATATCTAAAAAAGGGGAAATAGGAGATTATTTAAATGAAAATAAACCTGAAATTGTTTGCTTGGTAGAGACTAAATTGCCCCGAGATATCGAAACAAAATTATTTGCATGGAACAATTATAACATTTGGAGGAAGGACAGAGAAGGTAAGTTTGGGGGAGGTATAGTGATAATAACCTGTAATGACCTAAGAGCAAAGAATATAGAAATTGAAAATACCATGGCTGAACTTTTGTGAGTTGTAACAGAGGACAGGTATGGAGAAAAAATGGATGTAATAGTATTTTATATGCCCCCCAAAACTAGGGCATGGACGAAGAAAGATTACGAACAGTTAATAAGAGAATCCATTATTAGGCTAAAAATGTTAACTGAATGAAGAAATAGAATAATACAGTATTAATGGGAGATTTTAACTGTAGAGAAGTTGATTGGGAAAGTATGGATGCTGGGAACAATGAGGAATCATGGGGAAATAAATCAATGGAATTGGTGATGGAAAACATGTTAACCCAACTGATCAAAGAAAACACAAGAATTAGGGGTGACGACGAACCATCCAGGCTCGACCTAGTATTTAAAAAAAGGACCCAAATGATGTGAGGAACAGAACCTACCAATGCCTCTTTGGTAAAAGTGATCATCTTGTAACTGAGATGGACGTGGTAGGAGTAAGGGAAGGAGAAAGAGATGAAAAACACAGAGAAAATAGACACAATTATGGGAAGGCAGACTTTGCTTCCCTGAGGAACTTTTTCCAAAATGTAGAATGGAGTAAAATGAATATGATCACAAATATTGATGAGAAATATGAGTTTTTGACAGAAGTATATAAAACAGGAGTTACTAAGTATGTCCCAAAATTTTCTGCAGCTATGGAAAGGAAGAAAGAATGGTTTAACAACAGATGTAGGATGGCACAAGAGGCAAAAAAAAAAAAAGCACGGAATAAAGTGAGAAGAAGGTATAGTGAATGTGTAATGCCGTAATTTTAAGGTTAGTATAAGTGTAATATAAGTTAGTATAAGTATAATGTAAGTGTTGTATAAGTGTAATATAAGTTAGTATAAGTATAATGTAAGTGTAATATACGTGTAGTTTAAGTTAGTGTAAGCGTAATGTAAGTGTAGTCCTGGACCCCGTTTAATTGATGTAATGTAGAGGAAATGGTCATCAGATTCATATTTGGGCTTGTTCCTAGTTAATGTATAGCAAGAGTGGAATATTATTAATAGGTAAGACCGTATGGAGCGAGATGGAAGTGCGAAGCATGATCTGACTCGATAAAGAGGCAAAGCAAGTTAATTCGAGGTTAAAATTTTCGCAATAGATTGTATTTACACTTTGATTTCAGAATTTTGTAGTTGGGTTTGGTATTATCATCTTTTTGTACTATATAATAATGAATTTGAGCTTAGGTAAAGTCTGATTATTGATTATAGTCATTTGTAGCTGCGAAATTTATTTATTTTCACTGGCGCCAAGTCACGTAGACCAGACAACTGCGACACATGGTTACAATTAGATATAACTCGTGAATTTAGGCTTCGGTAAAAACTGTCAGACCCATATGACTGCCACAAAATTTTAAACATCGTAAGTGAGTTTCTAAGTATGGCGAAAGTGAATTCCTTGTTGCATATTCTTTGTTAGTTGTTATAGTAAGTAATCTGAAGAGTGATAAGTCGAAGTCAGTTCCGGTGTTGGGACAACAGTAAGCGAGCGCGAGTGTTCTTGTCGGGGACGTTCACTTGGAGTCTTGAGAGCATCGTATCAACAGGTCGGTCCAGAGCTTGTCCTTTATTCCCCCTTTTTGTCTCAATAATTGATCTTCTATATATATATACGGTATAAGTAATCCCTCTACTATCCGGACGTCCACTATCCGGACACCTAACTATTCCGACATCGTGGGCTGATGGCCGAAACCCCCAAATTGAAAAGAAAAGAAAAAAAATCCGAATGTTTCCAACCGCGTCAGTTTGAATTTCCCGCCCGCGCCGACTACCTCCCTTCCCGCTCAATCTCCCTCCTACTAGTTCTGTCTCAACTCCCGTGAACAGTGGATGGCTGTCCGCTCGTTTGTGGTATTTTTGTTCTTGTTTAAATAATCAAAAGTCACAGTGCTAGGGATTAAGTGTAGTTAAACACTAGATTACTGGACATGCTTCAAGAGCAATTATGACCACTGTAAAAACCTTAGAGATGAGGGTAAACAACAATCATGGACTGTAAGTAAACATTGTCAACTGCTAAATATTTTCCATAATCACTTCTAAATCCTCATTCTCTGGTTACATTTTATTTACTTCATGGTTTGTGTCCCATATTTGAGTGCACAGGCTGTGAAAGAGGTGATTTCCTCAGTGATTACCATGTCTCTTACATACGTTCACTATCTAGTCAACTGGTGAACATTTTTGCCCCACACACCTCTAAATCATAATTTTTCTGGTTACATTTTATTTACTTCATGCTTTGTATCCCATATTTGAGTGCATAGGCTGTGAAAAGGTGATTTTCTCAGTAATAATCATGTCTGACTTAATCACCTCAAAATCATCATTTTGGGGTTAAATTCAATTAATTCATGCTTTGTGCCAATTATTTATGTGAATGGGGTCTTAATTAAGTGCTACGCATGTCCAGGAGGGAGGTAGGTAGGTGGTTTTCTGATTTAGGTTAGGTTAGGTTAGGTTAGGGTCAAGAATGACCGGTGCTGTTGGTGAACAGTGAACACCTTTGCCATACCTAACTCTTTTTCTGGTAACAATTTATTTATTTGATGCTTTGTATCCCATATTTTAGTGCATAAGATATGAGAAATGATGATTTTCATAGTGATAGCCACGTCCGATACTTACTTACACTAACCTGCCAACTTGTGAACACCCCTGCCTTACTCACCTCAAATTCATCATTTTTGGGTTAAAATTCGATTAATTCATGCTTTGTGCCAATTACTTATGTGAATGGGGTCTTAATTAAGTGCTACGCATGTCCGGGAGGGAGGTAGGTAGGTGGTTTTCTGATTTAGGTTAGGTTAGGTTAGGGTCAAGAATGACTGGTGCTGTTGGTGAACAGTGAACACCTTTGCCATACCTAACTCTTTTTCTGGTAACAGTTTATTTATTTGATGCTTTGTATCCCATATTTTAGTGCATAAGATGTGAGAAATGATGATTTTCATAGTGATTGCCACGTCCAATACATATTTACACTAAGCTGCCAACTCATGAATATCTATGCCTTACTTACCTCAAAATCATCATTTTTGGGTTAAAATTCAATGAATTCATGCTTTGTGTCCATTACTTAATGCATATGGTGTGAGAAAAGGGTGATTTTCATAGTGATTTCCATGTCTGATACTTACTTTCACTTGCTGGCAAGTTGTGAGCACTTATGCCTTACTCGCCTCTAATTCATCATTTTTTGGTTAAAATTCAGTTAATTCATGCTTTGTGTGCATTATTTATGTGAAAGGGGACTTAAATAAGTGCTATGCATGTCTGGTAGGGAGGTAGGTAGGTGGTTTTTTGATTTAGGTTAGGTTAGGTTAGGGTCATGAATGACTAGTGCTGGAGCTTCAGGGCCAATATCCGGACATGCCTTTGGCTCTATTGTGTTGGATAGTGGAGGGATTACTTATATATAAAGTAAGTTGACTGATAAAATTCCCCAACTTCTTTTTATGCACTTGGAGTCTTGAGAGCATCGTATGAACAGATTGCAGGTGTAACGTCGAGGCCTCTAGATACGGTGCTCGTAGGAGCCACGCGGTGCTACTGGCCAGTGCCCATACACAAATCCCCCCCCCCATTTTTTTTTCATCTCTTTCTGTATTGTGGTCGATTATGTATTTGTATGGTCCATTTGGAAAAGTCTTTTCTTCTAAAGTGAAGTATTCTTGTTAAATTCGAGTGTGATTATGAAGACGTACAGTATTTCCTAATGTACGGGGTACTACAAATGCTTTGAAGATTAAATAGAATCATTCTTGTGCAACCGATCATATATATCGTTTTCGTTTTTTTTCGTTTTTGAAGGCTCCAACATGCTTGCATGTCGGCCTTGGTCACCTAATGGCGGCTCTCCACGCTGCTTGATCTCTGGCAGCC